>JAIFGZ020000819.1:600000-861591 GCA_019925245.2 Oryza australiensis
GATTCAATTGCCTAAAAATCACGTGATCCCGTCGGCCGAAGAGTTGAAGAAAAGAAGTATTGCAAGTGGCATAACTCCACATCCCACGCCACCAACGACTGCAAAGTCTTCCGGCAGCAAATCTAGTTGGCAATCGAGGCCGGGAAGGTGAAATTCGCCAATTCGAATCGGCCGATGAAAGTAGACGGCAATCCCTTCCCGGTCAACACGGTCCAAACCGGGCCCCAGGAAAGCCGATCGATAGAACAGAATGGCGCACGGCTTAGTCAACACATCGATCGGGGCCAAGGCAGAAGGCGATCGAATTGGATGTCACGCCACGCCAATTAATATGGTGCGTCCAGTCATCCGATCGGCTGACCGACGGCCGATCCATGAACATAGCCGATACCGTCATCAGTACCGGTCTCGGCAGGAAGAAGCCTACAATGAAGCACCCCGTCGGCGTGAGCCGAATACCCAAAGCCGGCGGTACGAGGTAAACCACGACAATGCCGATCCGCATTGGCATTGCGATTTCTTCAGGTATTGCTGGGAATCCGGCATGAGATTGCCAACACTGGACGACTGCCGAGCATGCAACGATCGCCGCGACAATGAGTACAGGAGCTCAACGGCTGCAAGTCCAACTCGGTTCGTTCCCAGAGCCGTCCAGTTAAACCAAAGGCGGCGATCTGTCCATGATCGGCTCGGTCTGATCCACCAGGATTTCTTCGTCGATGAAAACTGCGATGGGAACAACCGCGACAATGGAGAGGCCGACGATGAGGAATCGGCCAACCCTCAATGGTGCCCATCCGATCTCTTCACGAAGATGCAGAAAAGAAGGGTTCAACGGCTTAAGCGCAAAGGGAGAGAAGACGAGGTCCAGCAAATAATCTACGAACAGCGCCGTTGGCTCGGAAAAATCAAAAGGCGATGGGTGCCCAAAGAGAAAGCTGCCATAGTCAATGAAGAGCAAGCCGAGGAAAGTCCAGCCGATCAAGTCAGGAGCATGGCCAACGGAAAAGGCAAAATTTCTACATCGGTCAACATGGTGTTCGTGCTGCCGCCCGAGTTCGGCGCTCCTGAAGCCGATGCAGACACCATTGAGGATGACCTGGCGAAACTAGCAATCTCACCATACCAAGCTGTCTTTGACAAACCCGAAGGAACAGAGAATCGGCACTTAAAAAACACAGATGAAGTTGTCGGACCTCACCAACATCAGGCAAAAACACAATGAATCGGTCCAAGAATACATCCAACGCTTTAGGGAGATGAGGAACCGATGTTACAGCCTGGTGCTATCGGATGCCCAGCTGGCCGATTTGGCCTTTCATGGTCTGATCGCGCTAATCCGAGAGCAATTCTCTGCACAAGACTTTGACAGCTTAGCCCACTTAGTACAGAAGGTAACGGCCCACGAGCAGTGATTCCAAGACACCAGGAAGGCCGTCAAAAATATAACTCAAGTCGTCGTCGAATCAGACTACGAGTTCGACGACGACGACGCAAAAGTAGCGGCAGCCGAATGGGCCAAGAACAAAAAGGCCATCGTCTGCCAATGGCTACTGAAGACGGCCAAAGAAGAGAGATACGACTTCGACATCATAAAAGCCGATAGGATTTTTGACTTTCTGCTCAAGGAGAAACAGATCCAGCTCCCTGAAAACCACATGATCCCATCAGCCGAAGAACTAAATAAGAAGAAATATTGCAAGTGGCACAACTCCACATCCCATGCCACTAACGATTGCAAAGTCTTCAGGCAGCAAATCTAGTCGGCAATTGAGGACGGGAAATTGAAGTTTGCCAATTCAAATCGGCCGATGAAGGTAGACGACAACCCTTTCCCGGTCAACACAGTTCAAGCCGGCCCTAAGCGAGCCGATCGACAAAAGAAGTGCGCACGGCTTAGTCGACACATCAATCGAGGCCGGGCGAAGGCGAGCCCGGCGGACATCATGCCGCACCAATCAACATGGTGCGCGCCATTATCAAATCGGCTGACCAACGGCTAGTCCATGACGACGGTCGACGTCGTCCTCAGCACCGGTCTTGACGGGAAGAAGTTCGTGATGAAGCACCTCGTCGGCGCGAGCCGAAAGCCCAAAGCCGCCGGTACGAGTCAAGCCACAACAGTGCCAATCCGCATTGGCATTGTGATTTTTTTAGGTACTGCTGGGAATCCGGCATGAGGCTGCCGCCACTGGACGACTGCCCAGCATGCAACGATCGCCGCGACGACGAGCACAGGAGCTCATCGGCTGTTAGCCCAACCTGGTTCGTCCCTAGAGCCGTTCGGCTAAATCAGAGGCGACGGTCTGTCCATGATCGACTTGGCCCAATCCATCAAGACTTCTTTGTCGATGTAGACAACAACGACGGCAACCGCAACGACGAAGAGGCCGACGACGAGGAATTGGCCAATCCCCAATGGTGTCCGTCTGATCTCTTCACAAAGACGCAGAAAAGAACAATCCAATGACTCAAGCATGAAGGGAGAGAAGTTGAAGTTTGGCAAATGATCCAAGAACAACGCCGTCGGGTCGGTAAGATCAAAAGGCGATGGGTCCCCAAAGAGAAAACCGTCGCAGCCGACAAGGAGAAAGTCAAGGAGAGTCCAGCCAATCAAGCCAGGAGCGCGGCCAAAGGGAAAGGCAAAGTTTCTGCATCAGTCAACATGGTGTTCATACTGCCAGCTGAATTGAGTGCTCCTGAAGGCGATGCAGACACCATCGAAGATGACTTAGTGAAACTAGCAATCTCACCCGACCAAGCTATTTTCGACAAACCCGAGGGGACCGAAAATTGGCACTTGAAGCCGTTGTACGTTAAAGGATTCGTCAACGGCTAGCCGATGTCCAAGATGCTATTGATGGGGGAGCTACAGTCATCCTAATGCCCTATGCAACATTCAAAAAACTAGGCAAAGGAGACGAAGACCTGATAAAGACCAATATGTGCTCAAAGACTTCGGTGGCAACCCATTAGAAACCAAGGGCGTCCTGAATGTCGAACTGACCATCGGAAATAAGATTGTGCCCATAACATTCTTTGTCATGACGAGAAGGGGTCTTACAGCCTGCTACTCGGAAGGGACTGGATACACGCCTATTGCTGCGTTCCTTCTACAATGCATCAGAGCCTGATCCAATGGGACGGCGACAAGATCGAGATCGTACCAGCTAACAGGTCAGTTAGCGTCGTCAGTGCGGATTTGCCGCTTTGGGAAATCGAAGGCATTGATTGTTTGTCTGGGAAAATCTGGCAAGCTGATTTCCTAAATGTGTCCAATTCCACAATACAGCCGATTGGAGATGACAAGCCGCAGCTGCTGCTTTGAACAAGACATGGTGGAGGGCTCAAGCATCTTCGGCATGGACACCGCAGACGAAGACTATGGCAAGTTAGGGCAAGGCTTCACGTCGGCTGACGAATTAGAAGAAATTGACATCGGCTCTGGTGACAAGCCGAGGCCGACGTATATTAGCAAAAATCTATCTCCTCATTGTAGATCCCAGCTTATTGATATGTTAAAAGAATGCAAAGATTGTTTTGCTTGGGAGTACTTCAAGATGCCGGGCCTTAGCCGATCAATAGTGGTCCATCAACTGCCGATTAAGGCAGGCTATTGGCCGTTCAAACAGCCTCCCAGGAGGTTTAAGGCCGATATGTATGATGCAATCAAAGCCAAAATCACTCAGCTATACGATGCGGGATTCATTCGGCCTTGCTAATACGCCGAGTGGGTCTCGAACATTGTCCCAGTGTTGATCAAAAACTGTAAACTTAGGGTATGCACCACCCCTAAAGACGAATACCCAATTCCAATAGCCGATTTGCTCGTCAATGCTGCTTCAGGCCACAAGATTATTAGTTTTATGGATGACAATGCAGGTTATAATCAAATATTTATGGCCGATGAAGACATCCACAAGACTGCTTTTCGGTGTCCTGGCGCAATCGGCTTGTACGAATGGGTGGTAATGACATTCGGCCTGAAGAATGCTAGGGCAACATATCAACGGGCCATGAACTACATTTTTCATGACATGATCGGCTCACTATTAGAGATCTACATTGATGACGTAGTTGTCATGTCCAGGGAGATAGAGAGCCATATAGCCGATCTGAGACAAGTGTTAGGACGGACGAGGAAATATGGTCTGAAGATGAATCCACTTAAGTGTGCGTTCGGCGTATCGGCTGGGCAGTTCCTCAGATTTCTTGTTCATGAAAGAGGAATTGAGGTTACGCCAAGGAGCATAAATGCTATCAAGACAATTCAGCCTCCAAAGGACAAGAAACAACTCTAGTCGTTGATCGGCAAGATAAATTTCATCAGGCGGTTCATAGCCAATCTCTGAGAAAAGATGGAGCCGTTCACCACACTGCTTCGGCTGAAAGCCGATCAAGCATTCACATGGGGGGTAGAGCAACAAAAGGCTTTGGACAACATCAAGGATTATCTGAGTTCCCCTCCAGTTCTAATGCCTCCACAAAAAGGGATACCGTTTAAGCTATACCTATCATCCGATGACAAGTCAATCGGCACCGTTTTAATCCAAGAAGTTGAGGGCAAAGAAAAAGCCATCTTCTATCTCAACCGACGGTTACTAGACGCAGAAACAAGGTATTCACCTATAGAGAAGCTATGCCTATGCCTCTATTTTTCATGTACAAAGTTAAGGCATTATCTGCTATCGAACGAGTGCACAATAATCTGCAAAGCCGATGTAGTTAACATGCTATCGGCTCCAGTGTTGAAAGGAAGAATTGGGAAGTGGATTTTTGCACTAACAGAGTTTGATTTAAGGTATCAGGCACCCAGGGCAGTCAAAGGACAAACTATAGCCGATTTTATTGTGGAGGACAGAAATGACTCGATCGGCTCAGTTGAAATTATGCCTTGGACTTTGACATTTGACGGCTCGGTTTGCACCAACGGCTACGGTATCGGCTTAGTCTTTATTTCACTCAAGGGGGCAAGTTTTGAATTTGCTTTTGCTATCAACCCCCACGCTACAAACAACCAAGCCAAATACGAAGCCGTCCTTAAAGGATTACATCTACTCAAGGAAGTTGAAGCCGACGCCATCGAAATAATGGGAGATTCACTGTTGGTCATCAGCCAATTATCAGGAGAATACGAATGCAAAAATGATGCGTTGATGGTCTATTACCAGCAGTGCCGAGAATTAATGGACGGTTTTCGGCTAGTTACTTTGAAACATATCCCTAGAGAGCAGAACACAGTAGCCAAAGATTTAGCTCAAGGGGCATCGGGCTATTTGCCGATGTTGAAGGAGATTGACATAGAGGTTGCCGCCATTACGGCCGATGATTGGAGGTTTGAAGTTTGCAGCTATCTCAAAAACCCCTCTCAATCGGCTACAGGGAAATTACGATACAAGGCATTAAGATATGTTTTGCTCGATGAAGATATATACTATCGGACGATTGATGGTGTGCTACTCAAGTGTTTGGGAGCCGATCAGGCCAAAGTGGCCATCGGAGAAGTGCATGAAGGGATATGTGGAACGCATCAATCGGCCCACAAAATGAAGTGGCTGCTTCGCTGAGCAGGATATTTCTGGCCGACAATGCTGGAGGATTGTTTCAAGTATTACAAGGGTTGCCAGGATTGTCAAAAATTTAGCGCCATACAACGAGCACCAGTGTCGGTTATGAACCCAATTATCAAGCCTTGGCCGTTCAGAGGATGGGGCATCGATATGATCGGCCAGATAAATCCACCCTCAAGCAAAGGGCATAAATTTATTCTGGTGGTGACATATTATTTAACAAAGTGGGTGGAAGAAATTCCTCTAAAGAAAGTGGATTCTAAGGATGCAATCGAGTTTGTCAAAGAACATATTATCTACCGATTTGGTATCCCACAAACGATAACAACAGACCAGGGATCTATCTTCGTATTGGATGAGTTTGTTCGGTTTGCCGACGGCATGGGGATCAAGCTACTTAATTCTTCGCCATACTACGCACACGCCAACGGGCAAGCCGAAACATCAAATAAAAGTTTGATTAAATTGATTAAAAGAAAGATCTCTGAGTACGCCAAACAATGACACAACCGATTAGCCGAATCACTGTGGGCGTATCGGATGGCATGCCATGGATCAATTCAAGTCCCTCCGTACAAGCTGGTCTACGGGCATGAGGCGGTGCTACCATGGGAAAGCGTCATCAGCTCAAGGCGCATTCAACTACAGGATCAACTCACAGCCGACGATTATTATCACTTGATGGTGGACGAATCAGAAGATTTAGTTTTATCCAGGATGAGGGCCTTGGAAAAAGTTACAAGGGATAAAGAACGAGTAGCCAGACATTATAATAAAAAAGTGGTGCCTAAATCTTTCGAGGAAGGCGAACTCGTTTGGAAATTGATACTGCCGATTGGATCTAGGGATAACAAATTCGACAAGTGGTCACCAAATTGGGAAGGGCCTTTCAAGATCCACAAATGTGTCTCTAAATGAGCTTACATGATAGAAGGGTTAGACAGAGAAGTATTTGGAAGGGCTCTTAATGGAAAATACCTGAAGAAATACTACCCAAGTGTATGGATCAACTCATGATACAGCTCTAGTTGCTTAGCGGATTAATGACAGCCGATGTCTTGTTTCAATAAGACATTGCGTTTAGGCATTTTTATGCAACATTTTTTCCCCTAAGTTTTCTACGGTCGGCTAATGATTGGCCGATAGCGACGGCAATGAGGTTCAAATGGCTTGAATTCACAATTTTGTCGACACCGAAGCTATCAACAAAATTTGGGGGGCATATACATATACGAGCCGATTAAAAAATTGGGTGTCAAGAAATTAACAAAATTGGGTGTCAGGAAATTTTAAATTTTTTAAGCTTCGATACAAAGGCATTTTAAGTGATTGGGATCGGCGGCCATAATTCAGGTGTTAAGATCGACGGTCGTGGTGTGGATTTGGAATCAGCAAACGTGACATGACAATGATTGCTAGGGCTGATTTCAGCATAAGCAATTTAGAATTGACAGTCATACCATAATAGTACATGCGGCCGGAGCCGATCTCGAGCATAGTTTCAAAAAATTGACAAGTTATACTAAACAAGGTAAGAGCCAGAGCCGATTACAAAATTTGAACAGTTGACCAGAGTTAAAGCCCATTACAAAAGTTCGGCGGATATATTACATAAAGCAGTAGCTGATTTCAGAATACTAAAATATTACAAGGGAGTTCATTTCTTCAGGAAATCGGCTATAGCCGACAACGCCGTCCGCCTGATCTGGTCCACCTCCTCGATGGCCTTGACGTCGTTCGCTTCGGACCCAGCCACCGGCCGAATGCCTTTCACCAAGTCCCGGAGATGCGCCACAGCCGCCTTGATACTTTGACGTTGAGCATCGATTTTGGCTGGCACGCTGGCCATGTACTCCTTGTGGACGTCAATGTCGTTCGTGACTTGAACGAGATCGGCCATCAGCTGGTCCTGGTGTGAGAGGAGCTGCTCGAGCTTGGTCGCCGGCTCGGTTTTTAGGCGGTCAAAGGCGGCCTTTTGACCCTCGATGGTTTCCTTGGTCGACTGGAGGGTTGCCGGCCGCATCTGGTTTTCACGATGGTCGGCTCTTCGCTGCCGTGCCTGCTTGTATTTGAGTTGGTGGGCTTCCAAGAAGGTTGCCGGCACGATGGCATCGGCTAGAGCTTCCAGCAGCTGGCCTTGGATCTCCCTGAAGCATGCACGGATCGAGCTGCTGTCGACTATCAGCGCGTCCAGCGAAGCCTCCAGGCGGTTGCCGATGTCAGCTAGGCTGGCCTTCAGGTCCTCGACCGTCGTCACCAGCGCCTCCTCGCCGATCACGCCAGACTCCTCGAATTTCGACAAGTCGAAATTGATGAGGTCAGCCATGTTCTGCAAAGGGAAGATGATGATTAGAAAAGAGTTGTTAAGTTGACAGAGCCGGTCATAAAATTCAGTCGGCTTACCTTGGGCACCGGGGTCGGAGCAACTTGTTCGGCTGGTTAGCCACCTGTGGCCGACGGGGCCTCACCATCGGCGCCATTGCCGCCGCCCGCGGCAGCCACGGTGTGCTCACTCGATGCCTAGAGGGCAGTCGATGATGATTGAGGAGGGTGCGAAAGAAGTATTAGCAGTCAAGTCGGCTGAAATGCGTGAACTAGTATGCGGGAGATGGTTACCATTGGAACGCGACGCGGGATACGGCCTGCTGGCTTCTTGATCTGGAAAGGGCGTGATCAGTTGAGTATATAGTGATGTCATACGAAGGTCGATTTTAGTAAGGTAAAAGCTTACCGATGGTCTCTTCGTCGGAGGGCTTGGTGCCGGTGGATCGTCGGCCGGGGGATTGATGGAGTTATGGTTTGAGCTGCTGGACTCAGCCGCTGCCCCAACGGCCACCGCTATCTCTTCATCGGCCACCTGGTCGTCAAGGTATTGAGCGACAACCGGGTCTACCGGCGGAAGGCTATCGACCGGTGCAATCGGCTTCTTTTCCTTCAGCTTCTTGGGGGCAGGCGCGGCCGATGGTTGTGTAGGAGGCGTGGCTCTTTTCTTCTGAGCTATCGGCTCGCACGTCTGCCCACGCAGCAAGGACGCCAGCGGCGATCCCCAGCCGATCGCCGATGGAGCAAGGCCGCCGCCGTCCAGAACACCTAGGCGGTATTCAATGGGGACCCCGGAGTCACTCACCATCAGCTGTTCCGTCTCGGTCTCCTGCAAAGCAAAGGGGACAAGTGTTAATCGACTACATCGGCCGATGATAAGAAAAGAGGAATCATCTGGAGTTTAAGACTTACCGAGGGGATCTCGTCGGGCAGTAGCGAGCCAACGTAGTAGGAGGATCTTTGGTGAAAGATCTGGCGTTTGATCTCAACCCACCATCGGCTGTAAGCTGCGCTCTTCTTGTACGCTAGCGTCATCTTGCCGATACTGCCAAAGGGCAGGCCAGCTATGCTCAACAGTCGATTCATGATCAATGGTTGATTCACGAGCCCCCTAGTCTTGATCATATCGACGTAGTAACAGCCGACGGGCGGTTTCCCAAGACCAAATTGCCTTGCACCGATACCGGGTAGTAGAATTCATAACTCTTGGCCACGCGATCGGCCTTGGTGTATCCCGGTCGGCAGGATGCAGGGAGTCAGGGTGGCAATGAACAGTTCTCTGCACCGGGGGTTGTCAGCTGACTTGATATCTTCCCAGTTGAAGTCAGCTGGCAGCTCGAACAGTGCCCGGTCCCGGTAGAAGTACGAGGTCCGATTGTCGTTTGCAAGCCCATCATACAGGGAGATAAACCATTCGGCCAGTAAATCAGCCGACTGCCTCGAGCTCACGCGCACAGCCGCTGCTTCTCTGTAGCTCATGCACCTGGTGGTGGTGATCTCGTTACCGTCATCATCTTTTATCGGCTCCAACCTTGGGAACGTGGCCTCAGTCAGGGGCGGCTGACCGGCTACTTTCTGGGTCATCAGCACCAGCCTGATTTGGAGGAACCACCAGGGGCTGCCGGTGCTGACACTAGCGTTGGTGGCTATCTTCGCAGCAGCTTGCTGCAGCGTTTGATACAGATAGCCGAGGAGGTACTTCCCTAGCGCGAGCTTATTCCCGTCGGCTAGGGATTTGGCTATGACTTGCCAGTTGGCGGTCGGTCCGCAGCTTTAGCCACAGAACAGGAACTTCTCGACCCACATCATAAGAAATGCGGCGTGTTCCCTATGGCCGACCGATCCATCGTTCGTGTTTTGAGCAATGAAGCCGCTCCATCCGCCGATGGCCTTGGTCTTGAACTGGTGTTGTCCTTTTCGGTTCAGATCTTTGGGGTTAGCCGACGCCAGGATGTCCACTCCGGTTGTCATGTATACGTCAGCTAACATAATCGTCATCGGCCCCTACTGGAACATGAAGGCGTTGAGGCTGTAGTTCCAGAAGTACGTTGAAGCCGACATTAGCGGCTCATCCTTCTCCATGTTGGCCATAGACAGAGCTAGGCACTGAGCTATTCCTGTTTCTTCCCAGTAAGTTTGTTTGGCCGATTGCACCCTTTTGTACCACTCAATCCAAGCGGCATCTGTGGTCGCCCACAACTTGAAAGTGCCTGCCCAATGGTTCAGGGACGGCTTCCTGGTGTTGTAAGGCATCGTATCAGTTTTGGCTATTATTATATCGGCTGGGTCGGTGTTGCCGATAGGACCTTGGAAGTATCTTCTCTCTTGGGTTAGGCTCGGAATGGCTACTTGATATGACAGGTGCTATAGTTGAAAAGAAAAATTACTAATCAAGAGCAGATGAAGGCATGACGAACACAACAACGCTAGGAGGCATGGCTGGAAAGGAAATCTGAAGAAAAAGAGTTTTGAACTGAAGGGCGTACCTCTGGGAACTCTGCGGCGGTGGCAGCTATTGTGGCGGCGACGGCCAGTGTGACGGCGGTGGCCCGTGCGGAGGCGACGTTGAAGGCCATGGGGGGTCGTCGGATAAGGAGCTGGGTCCTGGTTCGCGAGGTTCGCCGGGATGTGATGAAGAACGCCGGTGAATCGCCGGAGAGGAGAGAGGAAAAGGAAGCTTGTTTGCGAAGTGTTTGAGTGCGCTTTGAAGGCGTGATCGTTTCGGTCGAGGTAAAGGACTATTTAAAGGGCATTTGGGGCAGCCGAAACGGTTTAGGTCAGAAAAGGGCGGGAGTTTGAACAGGCAACAAATCCGCAACACTTCGTATCATGGACTTGGGGGGCATGTGTTAACACCTAAATTTGGTAATTGAATCCCTAAGTCCTGGCAAGGATGAAGCAGAATCGGATCGGCTAGTTTGACGGAGAAACAGAGGCCGCATTAGCTGAGAAGCGATCGGCTGTGAAGCCAGTCGGCTAAGGTTGTATCGGACAAGAGCGGCCGATAGCCGATTCTAGGTTCAGAGAAGATAAAACCGTTTCTGGTGCAGATGTTTGAAGATAGATAGAAGATTCGATTATCAGTTTGTACGTTAAAAGATATTACCATCTATGGATAGAGTCCTGTAACGGCAATTGTATTTGTAAATTACGAGTTTGTTTAAACTGTTTATTGTAATGCGGCATGGGTCCTTCCCGGGATATCGTCGTATTTTAAATAGTAGTTTAGATAGAGTCTAGGGTCTCTACAGATAATGTTATTATGGGTATAAATAGGACCCGAGACCCCCTGTAAATGAAACAATCAATCAATCAAACAACTTTCGGCGCATCGCCAAACCTTTTCTTCAGACGAGCAATTGATTTGGCTACGGGCTGCATCGTTTCGATCCCCAAATCCAAGTAAATGCTTGTCATTAGTGGTATGTTCTGCTGATTCTAGTGCTTCCATCGTAATGACACATTAGATTCAGGGTTTATACTGCACTGTTTACCATATATCGCATATAGAGTGGAGCAATGTTTAGATCTATCCTGTCATTGGCTAGTTCTATCAAGGACCCGCAGCCGATAGGGCTAGATCCAAAGGTTGGGCTAGTTTATATGCGGTATCCACCGTCTGGAGAGGTATAAATTAGCTACAACAGATCAGGTTGTTCTTTTTATTCTTAATGCTGCATTGAACAATTAAGTCGTTTTTAGAACTTCCAATGATCTGTTCGGTTAGATTTACATATTTAGAGACAGTGCCGGGGTTTCAGCAGGCCTTATCTGCCCTGATATATTTTAAGTATATTTATTACTAGATTTATGTTAGGACTGCCTCTTATATTAAGATCCCATTCTTGTCGGACATCATAAGCCGAAATCGGCCTACTATCGACAACCGACGGCCGATTTCCTAGGCTGAGCATATGTGGTTCAAGAATGATATCTTTTCATAAGAATCATCGGAGTACTAGCCGATCCATAGTTAGTTTTCCAGTATCGGCTAGGTTATCAATACATATATTTATTATCCTTTACTGTATTTGGGTTAAGCGGCTGATGCTGTCTCGGTATGGCCGATCCATTCTAGTCGCTTGGCTTAAATGTATTTTGGGATAACATATATATGCTCATGGATTCCCTCAGCCGATCCAGTGGGGATCTAACCTAACACTTAATGCATATGTCTTTGTTTTTCTTGTTGGTTAACAGATCAAATCAACTAGCATGCCCATGCTTGCCGACGGCAGAGAAAGACACTGCTTGGAGCTAAGCGAGATCTCCCAGGCCAGCGCGTGAGAGAAATTTCTCGTCAACACCGGTATCCAGATTGGTTGATCAAGGCATGATGAAATGGATAACCAATCCTATCTTGGAGGTTGTTCAGCTCTGGCCCATCTTCCTGCTTGATTTCTTGAGGATTTTTGCCTTTGCCAGAGCTAGGTTCGGGCTCGTCATCGGCTGGCAGTTTCACTTTGTACCTCTGGACGACCGTGTCGGACCGAGTTTGTGTAAAATAGTGCAGATACTGACTCTGCGGTTTGTCCCCCCGGCGTGCCCAAAGCGTGTTGATGATAAAATTTCCCACGCACTGGCCTGAGAGATCTGCTTAACTCTAGTGCAGGTCCATATTATTGAATAGAGGTTCGTAGGCGTGCCAGTTTATTCGATCCTGCAATCAACAAGAAACAATCGAAAGTATTAGCTTGCAAACGATAGCCGATCGGCTGGTAGCCGATGACGTATCATCTAAGGTTAAGCCAATGTGGTGTATACTGAATCGACAGCGATTAGATTCATCCGATCGGCTACAGATGTTAACAGAATACAATCCAAATCTTAAAGCATATTTAAACCAAGTGACTGGGATAGATCGGTAGTATACCGAGACAGTATAAATCACTTATGTCTAAAAATACTGTAAGGTGAAGATTATACTTGTTTACAGCATAGCCAAAGAGATTAATCTAACATGTATCGGCTAGTACTCCCATACCGCTTTATACTAAGATATCACTGCTAGCCAAATATATTAAACAGGAATCGATCATATACTAAGATAGGAACAAATTGATTACAAGCTTAATATATTTAATTATACAGAGATCTTAATATAAAGGGCAGCTTTAACATATCAAGTAAATATAAAACATATGAGACAGTTAAAACAGATAAGATCGGCTGAAACTCTGATACTATCTTTAGTAGTGATCATAAAACAAGATAAATCTATTACGATTCTAGAGGCGACTTAATAGATCGAACTAAACCGATGCAGCATTAAGTACCAAAAGAAGCATAGGATCTATATGAGTCTATGAACATCTTTCAGGATGGTAAATATATTATCTAATCCAGATTCACATTGAAATCTAAACATATCGGCTACCATCTAGCGATTGATGCTAGCCGATTAGGGTTTAGACCACGATGTCGATCTAAATTATATAGCATATATGATAATTGTGCAAATTACGAAGACAGGATTAGAGTATCATGATGATGGAAGCACTAACCCCAATAACACAAGCCGTTGTGACAAGAATTACCTTTTCGATGGAGATCAAACGATGCAGCTCAACTAGAAGCAAGAAATCGTCAAAAATATTAAAGGAAAAAGGTGGCGATGCGCTGAGATTGTATTGATTGTGTATTAGGTTCTAAATTACATGGTCTTGGGTCATATTTATACCCAAATACACAATGAATTCGCAATGGACACGATTCCTATCCTTATTACAGATTGAATTATAGATATTCCTAAAACAAACCAACATTATCTATAAGAAAACTATACATAATATCCTAATTTAAAAGATACAATTGCCTTTTTCAGGACCTTATCCGTAGATGGAAATATCTTTGAAGCACTCAGAAACTGAATCTAATGATGATCTTCATATCTTCCCTTCGAAATCGGTCAAATCTGTTATCCCATTCGGAATCGGCTACGTCAGATATCCTTATCCAATCCAGACTCACCCGACAAAACCCTCAGCCGATTTGGTCTGTACTTGGTGCGCACTCCATCTTTATTAGAACTCGATTCTCCCCAAATCGGCTTCGGCTTTAGATCCAAATATGAAAATTTGCTTACCAAATTTGGTCGTTAACAATGGGTCCCCGACGATCTTCTATCCGACATAGCTGAGACCTTCACGAACCTGCGCATGTACTGATGAAAGCTTAACCCTGAGAGGTGCGTCTTCGGCGTGCCTTTCGGGAAGCTCCTAGGTTTCGTCGTCTCTAGCCGAGGAATCGAGCCCAACCCTGAGAAGATCTCAACAATCCTGAACATGCGGAAGCCGTCCTGCGTCAAGGATGTGCAGAAGCTTATGGGAAGCATGACGTCTCTCGAAAGGTTCATTTCTCGACTCTGTGAGCTCCATTCTTCAAGCTCATCGGGAAGGGCAAAGATTTCCAATGGTCGGATGATGCCGCAAGGCCTTCCTCAACTTCAAACATCTCTTCACCACGCCACAAATCCTCACCGCTTCGAACCCTGAGGAATAGCTAATTCTGTATATCACCGTGACCATGTCTGTCGTTAGCACAGTGTTGGTTGTCGAGCGCCCGGAGGAAGGTCATGCTTACCCGATCCAAAGGCCTGTGTACTATGTATCCGAGGTCGTTGGGTCGTTGAAGATGCGCTACCCACAGGTGCAGAAGCTATTGTACGCCATCCTCATCACCACCAGAAAGCTGAGACACTACTTCCAGGCTCACAAGGTGGTGGTGGTGACCGGATTTCCCCTCGTGGACATCATCCGGAACCGTGAGGCCACTGGACGGATAGTCAAGTGGGCCTTGGAAATGGGCAAGTTCTCCATCGACTACAAGCCACGTAACGCCATCAAGTCCCAGGTTCTTGCCGACTTCGTGGCCGAATGGACAGAGATCCAACTCCCGCCGACCTCCGAGACTCGGCCATCCTGGACCATGTATTTCGACAGCTCCCTCAGCATTAATGACGCTGGAGCTGGCGTGCTTTTGGTCTCCCCGAAGGGTGAGCATCTTAAGTACGTCCTCCAGCTGCTCCTCAAAGTGTCAAACAATGCCGCCAAGTACGAGGCTTTACTCCATGGTCTTTGAATAACCAAGTCCATCAGTGTCGACTGCCTTATGGTATACGGTGATTCAAAGCTAGTGATTAGCCAGGTCAACAAGGACTGGTCCTGTTCTTGCGAGAAGATGTACGCCTATTGCGCCGTGGTCCGAAAGCTCGAGGGCAAGTTCAACGGCCTACATTTCCATCATGTCCTCCTTGACGCCAATTCAACAGCCAACCAACTGTCTAAGCTCGGGTCCTCCCGAGCTTCTGTTCCATTGGGGATCTTCATCCACGAGCTGTACAAGTCGTCGATAAAGGATTCGGAGCTCCCCAAGCTAGCCCCTCCACCTCCAGCTGAGTCAGTGCTCGCCATCTCTGACACTCCGAGCGTCGAGAGCTCATCGACTACATCACTACCAAGGCGCTACCTCCCGACAAGGCCATAGCCGAATGCGTCGCCCGACTCTGCAAGCAGTATGTCATTGTAGGCTCCGAGCTGTTTAAGCGCGTGGCCTGCACCTAAGTACTCTTGCTGTGTGTTCCCCAGGACCATGGTATCCAGATCCTCGATTAAATTCACTCGGGAATCTATGGCAACCATGCGGGTGCTAGGACGCTGGTCGGTAAAGCCTTCCGTACGGGTTATTACTAGCCAACTGCCAATGAGGACGCCAAGGAGCTAGTTCGATGCTACCAGGGGTGTCAGTTCTTTGCCAAACAGCACCACCGGCAAAGGCTCTCCAAACGATCATGTCATCATGGCCCTTTGTGTGTTGGGGGCTCAACATGGTCTGCCCGTTCCCAAAGGCACTCAGGGGCTACGCCCACCTCTTTGTCGCGATCAACAAGTTCACGAAGTGGATCGAAGTAACGCCATTGAAAGCTTGCACCGCCAAGAAGGTGGCCGAGTTCATTGAGGGCATTACATTTTGCTTCAGCATCCCGAGGGAGATCATTACCGACCTCAGCACGCAGTTCACCGGGAATGACTTTTGGGAGTTCTGTGAATAAGGATGCATCGAGGTCAAGTACACCTCGGTGGCACACCCCCAGGCGAACGGGCAATGCGAACGTGCTAATGGCATGATCCTGCAAGGCCTGAAAGCTCGGGTCATTGACCCACTCCGAAAGCATGAAGGCCACTTGTTGTGTGAGCTCCCTGCTGTGCTCTGGGGGCTTCGCACTCAACTGAGCCGAGCCACAGGACGGTCCCCATTCTTCCTGGTCTATTGCTCGGAGGAAGTTCTCCCGGTCGACATGCTCCACAAATCTCCAAGGATTCGACTCTACGATGAAGGGATGGCCGAGCAAACATGGGCCGAGGACATCGACAGCATCAAAGAAAAACACATGGTCGTAGCAATCCAGATGGACCGATACCAGCAGGCACTCTGTCGATACCACGACAAGAACATCCAAGGGAGGTCCTTTAAGGTCGGCAACCTCATGCTTCGAAGGGTGTAGTCCTCGGCCGACATGAACAAGCTCTCACCTCCATGGGAAGGTCCCTTCATCGTCTCCACTGTTACACGTCCAGGCTCCTACAGGCTGATTCGTGAAGACAGACAGGAAGTGCCAAACTCATGGAACATCGAACACCTACGCTGATTCTACGCTTGAACAACTAAGTACCTAGCCCTCAATCCCTTCAGTTGTGCAATTTTGATTATCTCTTGACCTTTTTTGCAGGTCATTTTCCTGACCCCCAAACAACTCGGGGGCTCGGAAGCCTTCCCAAGCAGTATCGCCGGCCACATTGATCCCTTCTCGCGCAAATATACTCATGGCAAGCCCTGAGTAATGCGGCCCTAGATTATTAGCTAAAGGGTTTCTGAGAAGATGTGCCGCCTGCTGAGCTTGAGTTGCTCGGGGGCTCATTCATTACCCGCTTCGACTGAACGTGGTCGGCTTGACCCTGAGTCCCTCGGATAGTGACTTCATTCCTAACCAGGGCTGGCTGGGGTCGGGACTGGTCGTGTTTCGGTCAAGTGCTGATGAATGAGCTCGCGGCTAAATCCTGTGTATACGACTAAGATGCCAGGAGCTCGACTCGAGTCACCCGGACAATGTCTGTCGATGGCCCGACTCACTCTACTTCGAGGGATAGACACACAGAGATTGGTCGGACAATGACGACCTCATGCTCATTCACTATGTACACAACTAAGTGACCTTGCTTGACCGAATGCCTTCCCGGATCTGTCCCGTCGGCTTCCGCCGCTCAGTGATGAGAGCTATACGCGTATTAGATGATCGTCGATACTCCGTCGCACACCTATTCACCCTGCACTCGGCTGAGTCAATTCGAGTAGACTGAGAAAACCTTTGGATCAGTCTGTTAAGGTCCAAAGAACACTCGGAATCGGAGGTCGATCATTTGCGGATAGAAGGCTGTCTCTTCGCGTTCCGACCCGCTATGGAGGACAAGGATCTGCTTGGAGTTTGATTGGTAGCCCTCCAAACTTTGTCCGTTGATGACCGATATCGCTCAGCAGGAACTACTCCACGAGACAGACGTCCTTGAGTTTTACTGGAAGCCTTTCGGTCATTGGGTCCGTTGATGGCCTAAGTCGCTCGGCGTGAGCTACCCGAAGTGGTAGCCTCCCTCGAGCTTGACTGCCTGCCTTCCGGATTCGGACTATTGAAGGACATGGTCGCTCGGATGGTCTATCACATAGCGGCGTGTCGGGTGTCCAGAAAATCACACATATCAGACATATCACAAATTGCAGACGGCGTACCAAGAAGACTGAAAAAGTTTTCTTCATTATATTTTGTGGGGTGACGATCATACAAAGTTCCCGAGGTCCCCCTAACCTAAAGGTGCATGGAGGTGACGATCTTCTCCACCGTCGGCTCCACGCGGGCATAGATGTCATCGACATCGTCCGCCTCAACGCTAGTAGGCCACCCATTGGCAACCGCCTCGACGTCAGACCGGGGTATATCTTCTGTATGACACCAAGGACATGCGTCAGTGCCGTCTTGGCCACACCCCAAGTGTATGTCTAGAGAAGCTCCCGACCATTCAGTAGGTGTGCCTGCAGCACGTCATCATTCAGAATGGCCAACGATGTCTTCGGGTCGATCTCGGCAAGGAGAGTTCGAGCCACCTCCGAACAGATCTCCCAGCGCCCGTCGACCGTCTTTAGTCTGTCCTGAAGCCGGCCAGCTTGACCGTCTTTATTGATTGATGATCATGTCTCATGGATCATTGGTACGGAGATACCAAATCAATACACGTGGTCATGTGTTAGTGAACACATTGTTGGATAGACCCATCATGAGATACTATAGGAATTAATGTGCCATTAGTTGGTCTCGAGTAGTGTTGGTGCAAAGTCCTTAGACCTGAGATCATCATGGATGCCAACATGTGTAGTAGCCTACTTTGGGACTACCAAATGCTATTCCTTAACTGGGTAGTTATAAAAGTAATTTTTGGGTTTGCTATGAAACATGTAGTAGGATGTGAATGATCAAGATGGAATTTGCCTCTCATTTGGGAGAGATATCTCTGGGCCCCTTGAGGTAATGGATTATGGAAGTGCATGGCCATGCCGATTTGATTTAGGAGTCAATCAACAGACAGATAATCCAATACGGTTCGAGTGAATGGTTAAGCTATTAAAGGGATGGCACACATCTTGCTTATAGCTTAATTGGTATCGTTAGGCAAAGGGATTTGTGTATACATTACAGGTTCAGAGCCGATATTATATTCTTGTGTACTATGGTGCCAATATGTGCTGCTAGGCGCCGCTGTTGACAGATCGGCTGAGTTGGACTCAAGCCGACGGTCTGCTGAGTTCGACTCGGGCCGAAACTGAGTACACCTGAACCTGCAGGATCACACGCTTAAGGGGATAGAACAAACATTCGAGTTGGACTCCAATACGGCTCGATCGGATAGGCATCCGATCAGATAGAGTCTTATGGGCTTACAACGTATGGGTGGCCAACTCTATGAATTCGGATAGGATCTGATTCAAAATAGAGTCCCGATTAAACCGAATCAATCTGATTTGGTGCAACAGAAGTCGGTGAGATCAATCTCCATGGAAACCCTCTCCACCTCCGAGCCAAAACCCTAGCCTTCCATCTTGTGCTAGCACATGGGTGTTAGGCGTTCTTTTCCCGGACGTGTGGATACCGGTAGAGGTGCTGCTACGTTGCGGTGCTATTCGTTGGCTACGAATTGGCTACAATTCAGCTACGGCGCATCGGAGCGAAGCGGCTGCGGTGGACCGGCAATGCGAGCGAGGTACGACGAATCGGCGAGTCGGCTAAGGTTGGATCGACTCCGGCATCGGGAATCGGCAATGTCGGATCGGCTGTTTGGAAATCGGCTGTCAGCGAATCGGTTGTGATCAGCTGGCACTGTTCCGAATCGGATAGCTCCTGATTGGCTATTTCCGTTGCATACTCCAATCGGTAACAATGTATCGACCCTTAATTGCAAGTGTTCCTGGTTTGTGTGGTAGAGAAGTTTTCTTTTGCGTAATCCTTCACCTCCTCTCCGCCTCTAGCCTCACCGCCTCCTACACCATCGTTTTTGCCTCGGCGTCGTCGAGTGCGTCCGCCAGATTCATGAGAAGGCCCTTGGTCTGCCGCTGTAGAGCCGTGGCCTCCTCAAGGTTCGATGCTGCATAGCCGATGAGAGAGGACGATCGTTCAATGCGAGGGTCGATGGTCGAGGGCTCCCTATCAACGATGCTATTTAGCACTCGCAACGCCAATGAATCGAAAAACACAACAAAAAATGGACTCATCTGGTGGAGGTTGTGAACCTCACAGTACCCCAACGTGAGATATTCTTGGCGGGCTCTGACGCTGTCAACCCCCGTTTTTGAGGACGGGAATCATTCGTGTTCATAATACCATATCCCTGGATCGAGTAGTTTGGTACCAACGAATACAGTTCTGAATTACCAGGTGCAAAGTGCACGAATAGTCTTAAATCGAAATTATTACAATAATTGGCCCGAAGGCAATATCCAATACATATAGGACCTACTGGACCAGACCAACAGCAGAATTTAGATAAGATAGCAATCGGAAGGCAGCGGCATGTCGATTGCCACAGGCAACGACCGGGGACTAAGACCTAGTAGACGCCTTCTCCTCCTTTGCTCATCTGGCAGTAAGCATAGGGGTCCTCCAGTTCTTCGCTTCCTCCATCTGAAGGTTTGTGCGTATAGCAAGGGTGAGTACCCAACGTACTCAGCAAGCCGACACGGAATGATGCACATGATAGGGCCATTCAAAGGATGGCAATGGTTCATTTGCACAAAGCCAATTTTCACAAATCATTTCACAAACCTAACATCTAGCCAGGTCAAGTTTTAGTTCCATGGTATATTAAGTCGGCGATGGTTCTGTCTACCATCCATCGTGATTCCAAGGATGGCTTCTCGCCTCCAGTTCGTCATGGTCTTCTGGGGAGTCCACCCCTTCTCGCAGTTCGAGAAGTTGAGTCCACCAGCACACAAAATCATTATGCAATCCAAACCCATCATTTTAAAACTTATGAGTCTAGCCACGGGAGAAACTTGTCACGTCGCTCATTAACCGCGAGCACGGCTATGCGAATAGCTTGATTTACTCACACTGTAGTGGATGTACACTTTACCCGTACTCCGTAACTGCTCATTGAATGAGCTTTCATCCCTTCATATGGGATGGTCATGGCAAAGCCTTTCGATAACTTTGCTTTGGCACTACCCGCTCCATGAACTTAAATCCTCTTGCACTCTAGTCTTCCTTTCCTTGCAGTGAGAGGAGTTCTAGCGCTCCCAGGGTAAGGGAAAACTTCACAACATTCTCATTCATTACTCAACACTTGGGCCGCAGCCATATCTCAATAACCAGAACCACCTCTTCACTCAAGAAACACTATGCAGGGATACTGCCTCCGCTCGGCTATCTACTTCGCTAGGTCTATACCCATTCGAGAAGTACGGTTGTACTGGCTCGTTTCAGGTTATAAGTCTCATGGCTCGGTCCTTAATTGACCAGGGACAGTTCTTTCCTTTATCGGAATCCACCCAATTCCATCCATCTCCCCCAGTCCAAAAACATTAGTTTTGTACTTTTTTATTTTTCCATCAAAACTATTTTCATCATGATCAAGGCAATGTGGCGCTCATGTCTCCACATGTCGTATTCCAACTACCTTCCCAAAGATAGTTGCCCAAGCATGAAGCTTCTTTGTAAAATCATGAGTATGCACGAATCTAATAAAAGCATGGCTAAGCATTTTACCGAAGTTATCCTCCGGTTATATCACATCGAAGGTTATAAAGATTATATCTAAGGGTAATCAATATCAAGGCAAGGTATATCGAGCATAGGTATCCATTTGTGTATAGCATGCATATTTGTAATTTAAATCAACATCGTTTTGCAAAATAGGATCAATATGTTCAAAGGGATGTGTTGACTTGCCTTGCCCGCACGCTTGTTGGACGGGGTCTTCAACGTAGTCGGCTCGCTTCCTTGGTTGCTATCCGTACGTGCAAAAATCAATTGAATTTGACCAGAATTCAATAAAAATACCAAGAGATCGAAAAGAACCATAGAAACGAATCCAAATGTTTAGCCTAAAATTCAAATCGACTTCGGGCAAGAGGTTAGGGATGAATCCGATTTTAAAAAGCGAGTTTGGGATTTTTAGGGTTTTTGATAAATATCGGTCCAATATGATTAAGAGAATAAACCTAAAAAAAGTTGATCAAAAGAATTTGTACTCGAAGTTTTGGAGGTTCGAGTACCAAAAGAATATATTTTTAATGGTGGAAAGAAAATAGATAAACTCCGAATCGAGAACGAAATCTCCGAAAATCTGATTTTTGAATTCCAAGATTACTCGGAGAAAATACACGAGAAAACATTATATTTTTGCCCTAATATTTTCCTAAATATTTTTCAAATATTTTTCCTAATTTTTCCAGATTTTTCCTAATTTTTCCCAGTTTTTCTCTTTTCCTTTTTCTTTTCTTTTTCTTTTTTTCTTTTCCTTCCTTCATCTATTTTTCTTCCCCGCGCTCTCTATTCTCTCTGTTTTGGCCGACGGCCGGCGCAAGCGCAAGGAGCGGCAGCCCAGGGCCGGCGGCGACGGACGGGATGCGGCGGAGCTCCGGCACGCGGTGGACAGCGGCGGCGGCTCCGGCGCACGACGCGACGGCTTGCGGCGGCGGTGGTGGGGAAGAGCGGGAATGGGAGGGCGAGGCACGGCGGATTGGGGAGAATAGGAGAGGGCTTGGCTCCCCTTTTATAGGGCTCGGCAAGAGGGGAAGGGGGCCGGGCGCGGGTGGCGCGCGAACGGCACGCGGCGACGGACGGGACAGGCCGAGTACGGGCGGGCGCGACGCGAGGCGAGGCGTAGCGCGCGCGCGCGGGTGGGGTCCGGGCGTGGGGGCGTGGCGAAGGCACGCGGCGACGCACGGGACGAGGCGGGTACGGGCGAGGTCCGGCGCGGGTGCGGCGCGGCGGCGAGGATCGCGCGGTGAGCGGCGCGTGGCGCGCGGGAGTGGGAGCGGGCACGGCGAGCGCGGCGCGTGGCGCGAGGGCGGGGCCGGGCGCGGTGCGGCGCGTGTCGCCCGCGTGGGCGGGCGCACGGTACGGCCGTACGGCGTCGAGCACGTAGCGTGCAATGAATAGTGCAATTTCTGAATTTCTCGATTTTAATTCCTAATTTCAAAATTCTATTTCCTTTCACCCCTAAAATTTAAAATAAAATATAGTACACCCAAAAATTAAGTTATAAAATATATTTTCAACCTTTTCATCTACTCTTATTATTTAAAAAATATTTTACATATTTAATTTAATTCCTTTTTCCTAAATTCCAAAAAATGTGATTTGATTCGAAATAATTTCTAGACTTCATATATATCCTTTAAAAATATTTTATCACTCATTTTGCTTATTAATTAATATTACTCAATCACCAAAATAATGTTTTGATCCCGAATATATATTTTTATCAATCCACAACTCTTTCCTGTTTTGCATTAAAATTTCCAACTCCAAACTTCGAAATTTTTCTCCCCAAATGGAAATTCAAATCGTTTCAATTTTCTTAAACATCGAGATCGAGATGACTCACTCTCCATATAAATTTATGCAACAAAGCTGGCAAATAACAAGCAATAAACACGAGGAGAAGCAATGAACCAAATGTTTTTGTGTGTTCCGATTTTTGAATCTCGATTTTTGAATTCTCCGATTTTCAAGGTGTTACAAACCTACCCCCCTAACAATAAATCTCGTCCCCGAGATTTCTTACCGTTCGCGGAATAGGTTCGGGTACTCGGTCTTCAAAAAGTCTTCTTTTTCCTAGGTGGCTTCATCTTCAGTGTGGTTGCTCCATTGCACCTTGTACATTCGCCATGTCTTGATCCTAGTCTTTTTCTCGGCCTCATCCAAAACCTTCACGGGATGTTCGGGGTATGTGAGGTCCTCGCTGATAAGGACGTCTCTCGAGGGAATTTGCTCTTCCGGTACTCGCAAACATTTCTTCAGTTGTGATACGTGAAAGACAGGGTGTACATCGGAAAGATTTTCCAGCAGGTCCAGTTGATAGGCCACTTCGCCTCTTCTGGCGCTTATCAAGAAAGCTCCAACATATCTTGGCGCCAGTTTTCCCTTGACCTTGAACCTCTTGGTTCCTCTTAGCGGTGAAACCTTTAGGTACACAAAGTCGCCTATTCTGAATTCCAACTCTATGCGGTGAGTGTCCGCATAGCTCTTATCAGACGAACTTTCTCTTCGGCTTCCCTAATGATGTCTGGTCCAAATACGGCTCGCTCACCGGTCTCCGACCACATCAACGGGGTTTGACATCTTCGTCCAAACAAAGCCTCGTTCGGCGACATCTTCAGACTAGCCTGGTAGCTGTTGTTATAGGAGAACTCTGCATAGGGCAGGCATTTCTCCCAGTCCTTAGTAAAATCCAATTCACAGGCTCTTAGCATGTCCTCAAGGACTTGGTTTGTCCTCTCGGTTTGTCCATCAGTCTGAGGGTGATAAGTAGTACTGAAGGCGAGGTGAGTTCCCAACGCCTCGTGAAACTTATCCCACAAGTGAGATGTGAATTGAGTACTACGATCTGACACAATCCTCTTGGGTACTTCATGTAGGCACACAATTCTAGACATGTACAGTTCTGCCAATTTAGCACAGCTATACCAAGTCTTGACCGGAATAAATCGGGCAGTCTTGGTCAGTCTATCCACGATCACCCAAATGGAATTGTATCCTGTGGCAGTTTTGGGTAGTCCCACTATAAAGTCCTACCTATTTCATCCCATTTCCACTTAGGGATCTTGAGTGGTTGTAGCAATCCTGCTGGTCGCTGATGCTCAGCCTTAACTCGTTGGCATACATCACATATGGCCACATATTCCGCTACGTCTCTTTTCATGTTGGGCCACCAGTATTCCGTTTTGAAATCCTAGTACATTTTGGTGCTGCCCGGGTGTAGCGAGTATGTTAACTCATGGGCTTCTTTTAAGATTAGCCTTCTCAATCCGCCTTTCTCTGGTACGTACATCCTTTTATGATACCGTAGGACTCCATCGTTGTTGGCTGTGAATTCTTTGGCCAGTCCTTCGGCCATACGCTTCTTGATTAGCTGGATTTCCTCACAATCTTTCTGGGCTTCCTTAATCTGACTTCGTAGGAGAGGTTGTATCTCTAGCGAACTCAGTTGTCCATGAGGAATCAACTGTAGGTTAAGTCAAGCCATTTCTTCTTGAAGCTCGTTGGCCATATATTCCATCCTCAGTTGGTTGAACTGGGCTTTGCGGCTCAAAGCGGCAGGTACAACATTGGCTTTACCAGGGTGGTAATGGATTCCTAGGTCATAATCCTTGATTAGCTTTAGCCATCTTCTCTGGCGCAGGTTAAGATCTGTCTGGGTAAAGAAATACTTCAAGCTCTTGTGGTCCGTGTATATATCACAGTGGTTTCCGATCAGGTAGTGCCTCCAAATTTTCAAGGCATGCACCACTGCGGCCAATTCTAAGTCATGGGTGGGATAATTCTCCTCATGAGGTCGCAGTTGTCTTGAGGCATAAGCCACAACTTCTCCATCTTGCATCAACACACCTCCTAATCCTTGTCGGGATGCATCACAGTATATGACGAAGTCTTTCCGGTTGTCCGGTAGGACTATGATCGGGGCGGTGGTTAACTTTTCTTTGAGCTGGTCAAATGCCTGTTGACACTACTCAGTCCATGCATACTTCTTTTCATTCTTCAATAGTTGGGTCAGGGGTCAAGCTATCTTAGAAAATCCTTCAATAAACCTCCGATAATATCCAGCCAATCCCAAGAAACTTCTAATCTCCGTTACTGACTGGGGTGCTTTCCACTTGGTAACAGCTTCGTCCTTGGCGGGGTCTACTGCTATGCCTCCAGCTGAGATTACATGTCCAAGGAAAGCTACTTCCTTAAGCCAGAATTCACACTTGCTGAATTTTGCATATAGCTGATGCTCTCTCAACTTCTCTAGTACTAGGCGCAAATGTTCTGCGTCTTCTTCATCATCCATGAAATAGATGAGGATGTCATCAATGAACACTACCACGAACTTGTCCAGATATTCCATAAATACTTTGTTCATGAGGTTCATGAAGTAGGCTGGGGCATTGGTCAGTCCGAAAAACATCACTGTAAACTCGTACAAGCCATAGCGTGTAGAGAACGCAGTCTTGGGTATATCCTCAGTCCTAATTTTCAGCTGATGGTATCCAGATCGAAGATCAATCATTGAGAACACTCGGGCTCCCTTGAGCTGATCGAACAGGTCGTCGATTCGAGGTAACGGGTACTTGTTCTTAATGGTAAACTCATTCAATGACCGATAGTCTATCCACATTCTCATGCTTTCGTCCTTTTTCTTAACAAACAACACTGGGGCTCCCCACGATGAAGAACTAGGGTGTACGAAGCCTTTCTCTTGCAGTTCCCTTAGTTGCTTCTTAAGTTCTTCCAATTCGTTCAACGGCATCCGGTAGGGTCTCTTAGCTATGGGGCGGTGCCAGGCATGAGGTCAATGATGAACTCTATGTCTCGGTTTGGGGGCATTCCCGGTAGTTCCTCAGGAAATACATTCGGGTAATCCTGGATTACTGGCATTCCAACTATGGGCAGCATGGTGAATATTCCCATAGCTCGGTCACAGAGCATAGGGTCTTGATCCATGGCTACTATCATCGGTGATCCCCATGGGGTAGATAAGGTAACTTCTCTTCGTCCACAGTCTAATACCCCTTGGTTCTTGGTTAACCAATCCATTCCTAGTATGATGTCCAGGGTTTGGGGTGGCAAAACCATAAGGTTGGACAAGAATACCACGTCCTTGATCCGAATGGGCACATTAATGCACGCATGGGGTATAGTTATATCTCCCCCGGGTGCATGTACTACCATTGGTCTCTTAAGGTCTACTCGGTGCAAATTGTGCTCTTTGCTTACTCTTGACGATATAAATGAATGCGAAGCTCCAGAATTAAACAAAACTTTAACTGGTGCAGAATGGATAGAAAACATACCCATTAGCACTCTTTTGTCCTCCTGAGCTTCCTCAGCACGCACATGATTGACCTGACCATGGCGGAATCCAGTTGCAGCTTCCTTTGGTTGGGGCGTTCTGAACAAACTGTATCCAGGTGCCGGAGCAGGGGTTCCTCGTACTGCGATGGCGTTGGCTCCGGTGCGGTTGGGGGCTTTGCGCGGCTTAGGGCAGCTGTTGGCGTAATGCCCAAACTCTTCGCAGTTGAAGCAGTTGACATTCCTGGTTCCTGGGGCTGCCAAAGTAGGTGTCAGAGTGCGAGACGGTGTTGCAGGTGACCTGCTGACATTGCCGGGTGTGGCAGGGCGATTGGTTGCCACTATGGCTGGCTTCCAACCTGACGGGGTTGCTCCTTTGGGTCGCTGGGGTGTTCCTTGAATTGGACGGGCCATTGCAAGCCTTCTCTTTCGGTTGTTTTCAACCGTCCTTTGGTCATGCTCAAGCCTCACGACCTTGTTGATGAGGCTCTGGAAGCTTGCATGGTCCTGACCGATCATCGGTCCTCTCAACTCATCGTTCAGTCCTTCGATAAACTTATCCATTTTCTCTTCTTCGTCTGCCAGGTCGCTTATGGCGTAAAGTGCAAGCTGCGTGAACCTGTTAAGGTACTCTTGTACCGTGGTGTTGCCTTGGCGCAGCCTACGGAACTCGTTCTTCTTCATCCTCATGACTGCAGCGCGTACAAAGTTTTCACGGGAGGCAGCCGTGAATTCCTCCCAAGTGGGTTCACCGACATCTTCAGCCCAGGTTTCCTTGTAGGTATCCCACCAGTCACTTGCGGGTCCTTCCAGCTGATTGGTGGTGAAGACGACTCTGTCGGCTTCCCTTACTCGGACGAGAGTCAACTTCTTCTCGATTACCCTTAGCCGAGGAGAATGTCGGCGGCTTTACCCTCATAAATTCACCGAGGTTTTATCCTCCGCATTGTCCTTGGTTGTTGGCGATAGCTTGAAGTAGTTGGGTCTGTAAAGCCATGACTTCCGCTAGGGTGGAGGGGTTAGGCTCGGGCGGGTTCTCAGTAGCTGCTGGGGCTCTGCGACGATGCGCCATCTGAACAACGTGGATAAAGTAAGAGGCTTGATTTGCTAACGTCACGATACTAAGGAAGTTTTCTTTGAGTTGTTTAAGGTGATCTTTCAAAGCAAGCTTGGTGGAATAAACTCATTTATGACATAACATGGAACTTCATATCAGTTCATAGATGTTACATCAGGGGGATACATTGGACACGTGTAGTCCATACAACACAATACAATAACACTAACATCGATCTAGGGTCTCATACATAAAGGGTAGGGGCATGGTCATTGTTGTATTAACTCCATCCAAAGCAAGTCCAGAGCTGCTGCTGGTATCCAAACTAGTCATCCAGCCATCCGCATGATCGAGGTGCTGGCAGAGGGTGATCCTTGGCTGAAGCGAATCAAAGTCCCCATGGCTCAGAGGTAGTGGCCTCGGAGTCATGTCCGATCCTCCTGCTTGGTGGCCTGGTGCTCTTTCGGGTAGTCCTGAGGGTGATAGGACCTCCGACGAGTGTCATGTGGCAGGTAGGAGCTTCCTCCTCTGATGGATCTGTGTCACTGAGCTCCCACTTGACCTCCATGGGTTCTGTCTTGGATTCGGAGTAAGTGTTGATCTGAATGGGGTTATCCTCTCCCGAACCAGGCTCGGATGGTAAAGCCATGGAAATCGGGTTGGGCTCAAATGAGGTAGCAGCAGCAGGGTCGATCAGGTACGGTCCTGACTCAGTGCTTAGCATGAAGGCTTGCTCCATCATGGTTTGAAAAGCGGCCAAGCATGCTGGAGTCATGAAGTAGTAGTGGTCAGGCACAGGAGCAGTGGGTATTGGTGTAGCTGAAGTAGAGGTGCCAGCGGCGGGGACAGGGTTGAAGCGAAGTTGTTCCTTCAGTTGGCCAACCTGTTGCTGGCTCCTCCGAAGCTGCTCCTCCAACTCAACCAAAGCCTCTCCACGAGCCATATAACGATCAGAGAGCTGCTCGTATTGGGCGCTGTTAGCTTGTAGCTAGGTCTTCAGAGAGTCGATCTGGTTTCCACAGTTATGATGTTCCTCCTCCAGATCATTCAGGCGTCGCTACTGCTCGTCTATCTCGAGTAATGCTTCTTCATAGCAATCATCAGCTGTTTCCGACCAGCGGGACAAACGGGTGACCATGGGGTTGTAGCAGCAAGGGGTGGCCTCCACGGTGCAGACTGGGTTGCCTTCCTCCCGGTAGGGATGGTGTACGAACTCGGTCACTGTAAGCTCAGCACGGTGGATGGCATTGAGGCGTAGGAATGCCTCGCGGGCTGCATCTATCAAATCTCTGTGGTAACGTGTGTGGAAGCAATAGGGTGACTCGCTCTCAATACAGGCCTCAATTGAAACCGCAGCTTCCACTATTGGGTGTTCCTCAGTGCCATGTCTTCTGGTCTGGTAGGTGGGTCCGTCCAGGTATCTTAGGGACCATAGCAACAGCTGGAGTTGTGACACGAATCCTTCCTCCCACGGGACCTTGATCTCACAATCTCCAATATGGTCTGACATCTGTTTTTAAAGGTAACTTAGGGACAGAGAGGGGTAATCCAAAACAAATTTTAGTAGAGGAATGGGGATAAGAGTATGAGGGAAAACATATTTGTTTTGTGAAAATAGTCTATATTTTCAAAATAATCCTATGTTGGGATATTTCCCTTTAACCAGCTATTTAGGGGTAGGGCGCCAGTTGGTCTTATCCTACAGTCGCACTGCTCTGATACCAGCTCTATCGACCCCGTTTTTGAGGACGAAAATCATTCGTGTTCATAGTACTATATCCCTAGATCGAGTAGTTTGGTACCCACGAATATAGTTCTGAATTGCTAGGTGCAAAGTGCGTGAATAATCTTACATCAAAATTATTACAATAATAGGCCCGAAGGCAACATCCAATACATATAGGACCTATTGGTCCGGATACAACCAAAAGCAGAATTTAGATAAGATAGCAGTCGGAAGGCAGCGGCATGTCGATTGCCACAGGCAACGACCGGGGACTAAGACCTAGTAGACGCCTTCTCCTCCTTCGCCCATCTGGCAGTAAGCATAGGGGTCCTCCAGTTCTTCGCTTCCTCCATCTGAAGGTTTGTCCGTATAGCAAGGGTGAGTACCCAACATACTCAGCAAGCCGACATGGAATGATGCACATGATAGAGTCATTCAAAGGATGGCTATGGTTCATTTGCACAAAGCCAATTTTCACAAATCATTTCACAAACCTAACATCTAGCCAGGTCAAGTTTTAGTTCCTTGGTATATTAAGTCGGCGACGATTCTGTCTACCATCCATCGTGATTCCAAGGATGGCTTCCCGCCTCCGGTTCGTCATGGTTTTCTGGGGAGTCCACCCCTTCTCGTAGTTTGAGAAGTTGAGTCCACCAGCACACAAAATCATTATGCAATCCCAACCCATCATTTTAAAACTTATGAGTCTAGCCACAGGAGAAACTTGTCACGTCGTTCATTAACCACGAGCATGGCTATTCGAATAGATTGATTGACTCACACTGCAGTGGATGTACACTTTACCCGTACTCTGCAACTGCTCATTGAATGAGCTTTCATCCCTTCATATGGGATGGTCACGGCAAAGCCTTTCGATAACTTTGCTTTGGCAGTACCCGCTCCATGAACTTAAATCCTCTTGCACTCTAGCCGTCCTTTCCTAGCAGTGAGAGGAGTTCTGGCGCTCCCAGGGTAAGGGAAAACTTCACAACATTCTAATTCATTACTCAACACTTAGGCCGCAGCCTTATCTCAATAACCAGAACCACCTCTTCACTCAAGAACCACTATGCAGGGATACTGCCTCCGCTCGTCTATCTACTCCGCTAGGTCTATACCCATTCGAGAAGTACGATTGTACTGGCTCGTTTCAGGTTATAAGTCTCATGGCTCGGTCCTTAAGTGACCAGGGACAGTTCTTGCCTATACCGGAATCCACCCAAATCCATCCATCCGCCCTAGTCCAAAAACTATTTTCATCATGATCGATGCAATGTGGCGTTCATGTCTCCACATGTCATATTCCAACTACCTTCCCAAAGATAGTTGCCCAAGCACGAAGCTTCTTTGTAAAATCATGAGTATGCACGAATCTAATAAAAGCATGGCTAGCATTTTACCGAAGTTATCCTCCGGTTATATAATATCGAAGGTTACAAAGAATATATCTAAGGGTAATCAATATCAAGGCAGGGTATATCAAGCATACGTATCCATTTGTGTATAGCATGCAAATTTGTAATTTAAATCAACATCATTTCGCAAAATAGGATCAATATGTTCTTGACTTTCCTTGCTCGCACGCTTGTTGGACGGGGTCTTCAACGTAGTCGGTGCATGCTTTCCTCGGTTGCTATCCGTACGTGCGAAAAATCAATTGAATTCGATCAGAATTCAATAAAAATACCAAGAGATCGAAAAGAACCATAAAAACGAATCCAAATGTTTAGCCTAAAATTCTAATCGAGTTCGGGCAAGAGGTCGGGATGAAATCCGATTTTAAAAGCGAGTTTGGGATTTTTAGGGATTTCGCAAAATATCGGTCCAGTTTGATTAAGAGAATAAACCTAAAAAGCGTTGATCAAAAGAATTGGTACTCGAAGTTTTGGAGGTCCGAGTACCAAAAGAATATATTTTTAATAGCGGAAAGAAAATAGATAAACTCCGAATCGAGAACGAAATCTCCGAAAATCTGATTTTTGAATTCCGAGATTACAGAGAAAATACATGAGAAAACATTATATTTATGCCCAAATATTGTCCCAAATATTTTCCAAATATTTTTCCTAATTTTCCAGATTTTTCCTAATTTTTCCCATTTTTTCTCTTTTTCCTTTTTCTTTTCTTTTTCTTTTTTTCTTTACCCTTTCCTTCCTTCCTCTGTTTTTCTTCCCCGCGCTCTCTCTTCTCTCTGTTTTGGTCGACGGCCGGTGCAAGCGCAAGGGGCGGTGGCCCAGGGACTTACCGGCGGCGATGGCGACGACGAGGGATGCGGCGGGGCTCCGGCGCGTGGTGGACAACGGCAGCGGCTTCGGTGCACGGCGCAACGGCTTGCGGCTTTGGCGCGCGACGAGGTGGCGTGGGGAAGAGCGGGAATGGGAGGGCGAGGCATGGCGGTTTGGGGAGAATAGGAGAGGGCTTGGCTCCCCTTTTATAGGGCAACGGCGAGAGGGTAAAGGGGGGCCGGGGCGCGGGTGGCGCCGCGAACGGCACGCGGCGACGCACGGACGGGGCCGGTACGGCCGGCGCGACGCGGCGGGCGTAGCGCGCGGCGTGGGCAGGGTCTGGGCACGGGGCGCGGCGACGCACGGGACGGGGCCAGGTACGGGCGGGGTCCGGCGCGGGGCGCGCGGCGGCGGCGGATCGGGCGCCGTGAGCGGCGCGTGGCGCGCGCGAGTGGGGCCGGGCACGGCGAGCGTGGGCGCGCGGCGCGAGGGCGGGGCCGGGGCGCGCGCGGCGCGTGTCGCGCACGTGGGCGGGGCATGCGGTACGGCCGGTACGGCGTCGAGCACGTGGCGTGCAATGAAGAGTGCAATTTCGAATTTCCCGATTTTAATTCCTAATTTCAAAATTCTATTTCCTTTCACCCCTAAAATTTAAAATAAAATATAGTACACCCAAAAATTAAGTTATAAAATATATTTTCAACCTTTTCATCCACTCTTATTATTTAAAAAATATTTTACATATTTAATTTAATTCCTTTTTCCTAAATTCCAAAAAATGTGATTTGATTCGAAATAATTTCGGACTTCATATATATCCTTTAAAAATATTTTGTCACTCATTTTGCTTATTAATTAATATTACTCAATCACCAAAATAATGTTTTGATCCCGAATATATATTTTTATCAATCCACAACTCTTTCCTATTTTGCATTAAAATTTCCAACTCCAAACTTCGAAATTTTTCTCCCCAAATGGAAATTCAAATCGTTTGAATTTTCTCAAACATCGAGATCGAGATGACTCACTCTCCATATAAATTTATGCAACAAAACTAGCAAATAAGAAGCAATAAACACGAGGAGAAGCAATGAACCAAATGTTTTTGTGAGTTCTGATTTTTAAATCTTGGTTTTTAAATTCTCCGATTTTTAGGCTGTTATAGACGCCCATCCTCCCGCCTCCCCACGTGTGCTTGGCTCTGCCTCCGCCGAAGCGGTTAACTTTCGTTTCCCCTTCGGGTCGGAGGTTGCCACGAGGATGCGCTTCTCTGCAAAATCCACTTCTGGCAGAGCACCAACATCCTGCCATGGCATCAACTCCTGGCAGGTGAGGTTCCAATAGAAGAATAAAAAGACAACAAAAGAGGAAGCGTCTAGGTAAAGGATGAAATCCAAGGCTTAACCATTGGCGACGATTCTCGGGGCTTCCGCTCTAGCTCCAATCTTTGGTGGAACTCAACAATGAGGCCATGTGTCTCAGAATTCTTTGGGGAAGCAGAAGTTGTGGAGCAAAGGCGGGAGTCCTGAGGTTTTCTTTCAAACTGAAGGAATAGATGGCGTAAGAAGAAAGGAATCTAGAATGACCGGGTTTAAATAGGGGAGCAATGATGGGCTTGGTGGCGTAATTCTCAGAAAACGTGCGTAGCGCCTTTTATGATAGGCACGGAGCATTCAAAGCGCCTCCCACCCATCTGACTTCCTCGTGTACCACGTCGCCCTTGGGAAAAATCTGGACCGTCGGTTTCTCAGAATGGCAGACGGCGTCTGCCAAACTTTTGTCGTCCGTCCCGAACAAATCGCCACTAGGTCACACCACCTTTCCCATCTCAACCGCCAGCCCTGCCTAACGCTTGGGGAAAAGGTGGGATACCAAGGGTTCGACGTCCCATATGATATTATGGTTTTTGCACCCTCGATAGGGCGTGACAGAGGTTGTCAGAGGACTATCTTTGACTTAGCTGACCATCGCTGGCCTTCGGGTCGAGACTTCAATGACTCGAGCGTGGGCTTCCGAGCTAGCCCACAGTCAGGGTCGGGACTACTACAGGCCTCCGGGCGGTAGTCCCGACCACATCGCCGACCTCAACTGCCTTAGGGCAGTGGCTTCAATGACTGGAGCGTGGGCTTTCGAGCTAGTCCACGGTCGGGGTCGGGACTACTATAGGCCTCCGGGCGGTAATCCCGACAACATCGCCGACCTCCACTGCCTTGGGGCAGTGGCTTCTACAACTCAGGCATGGGCTTCCGAGCTAGCCCACAATCGGTGTCGGGACTGCTATAGGCCTCCAGGCGGTAGTCCCGACCACCTAGTCGACCTCCACTGGCTCAGAGCAATGGCTTCTATGACACGAGCGTGGGCTTCCGAGCTAGCCCACGGACAGGGTTGGGACTACTGTGAGCCTCCGGGCTGTAGTCCTGAACAACTCGCCAACCTCCACTGCCTCCGGACAGTGGCCTTCCTGACTCGGAGGCTGGCCTGTAAGCCGCCTTTCCCTCGATCGAAGCAGGGACTACCTTATGCCTTTGGGCAGTAGACCCGTTGTTCTCGATAACTTTCATTAGACCTAAGGCAACGCTCAGATCTCAAGGTGAATGAAAAACACCATTGAAGATTTGACCCTAAGCTCGGATGACAAATCCAACCCTAGGCTCGGGGGGGCTACACCTGCCAGGTGCACCTGCAAAATTTTGAGCTGCAAAAGACTTCGACAACCTGCTGGAGACTAACACCTTGGAAGAGAAGCTTGACCCTAAGGCCGAATGTACTATTCACCCTTAAGCTCTGGGGCTACACTTGGCAGGTGCACCTGCCAAATCCTTGGCTCAATGCTTTGAGGATCCATTGAAGACGGCGACAAAAAAGAACTCTGATCCTAACGATGGATGCTCCATTCCTCCTTATGCTCGGGGGCTGCTGTGGGGGCTGTCACCCTGGGGTACCCCATTGACCAGAGTTAAAGTCCAACTGGAATCAGACCGAGAGCGCTGGGGACGTGGTTGATGACCCGACCCCCTTTTGCAGGGTCGGCCATTCCGACCTTCCCCCGAGTCCGACCTCGGCTCTTCTCTCTCGACCCCGACTCACAACCCAACCTTGAGCGTCCTTAGGACAAGACTTGGCACACAAGGAGGAAGAGGGAAGAGACAACCTAGCAGAGTTTGACACCACCTGACAGCTCGGATGAAGGATCCCAAGGCTAGAGAGAGCACAAGATGCCCATAGTGTATAGGACCTAGCAGACCATCATGTACTTTCTCATATGTTGTTTGTACTTACCTTTTAGCACCTTAGTCAAAGCTTTCTTGGCCCCCAAGCTCTTCTGTTGCTGCCCCCCCTTGAGCTATAAAAGGGAGGGCAGGGCGATGGGGCCAAGAGAGAGATTCTGATCCCGAGCTCACATTCTCACACCCTTGTAACTCTTGTTCATCATACATCCCAACAAAGAACACTGGACGTAGGCCTATTATCCTTCAGGAGGGCTGAACCAGTATAACTCTCTCTGTCTTTGCTCTTTGGCTCGTCTTAGGACTCAAGTTGACCATCAGATCCATCGGAGGACAGCTTCTCTACCGTTCTCTTTTACCTCCTCGGGGACCGCCCTTTGAGGACTATCAACCCACCTGTCGACAAGCCATCACGGAGTTGCACAACAGCTAGTCGAATTTAAAGCTTCCACTTTTCCCCAAGCGACAGACAGAGATGATGGTTAAGATGGAAAAAGTGGCGCACTCGGCGGCGATTCCTCTGGGATGTGCAACGGAGATCTTGCGAATGTATTTAGTCACTTCACTCGATGGCTCTAATCAACTATCATGACAACGTGGCACGTCAAGGAGGTGAATGGGTGGGAGCGCCTCGGATGCCTCGTGCACGTCATTAACGGCGCTGCGTGTATTCCAAAAATAGTACCACCAGGCCCATCATTGCCCCTTTTTAAACCCCCTGTTTTGCTTCGCTTCCTTTCTTCTTTGCGCCTTTCCTTCAAAGAAAATCCTTAAAACTTCTTTGCCCAAGCTCTTGTGCTTCTTGCCTGGCACCCTGCCACTCCAAAACCAAAGGCCGCCATCCCCACTGCTGGTGCATCGTTTGCTACCGCAAGGGTCATCGACTCTTCAAGCTGAAGCCCATGGCACCGAAGAAGACCTCCAAGAAGGCATCAAAAGCTTCGTCGGTGGGCGAAGATGAGGCCAAGTCCATCTCAGCCTTCGTCCCCTCATGCGCTGGGAGGGAGAAGATGGAGGAGATGCAGCAGCTCGGTGTCCTCCCCACTCGGGAGCTGGCGATGTGGAGATCAGCGCGAGGAGAGCAGTTCGCAACCCCGGATTCTGATGAGTTGGTTATCTTCGCTGCATTCCTCCTTTGTGGGTTTGGAGTACCGGCCGACCCCTTTGTCTGACGCCTACTCCACTACTACAACATCTCCCTCTGCAATCTCAACCCGAATTCCATTCTTTAGATCTCTATCTTTCTCCATCTCTATGAGGCCTATCTTGGGATAGACCTGCATTTCAATCTCTTTCGCCATTACTTCTGCCTCCGACGGATAGGTGGCAGTGCGGTCGGCGGGGCCGAAATTCAATTCCAGGAGAAGATGTCTCTGTGCTAAATCCTCATCGACCTGACAACTTCGAACAAGGGGTTGGCACTTGGATTGGTTCTACATCGGTAACCATGAGCTGAGGCTCTCCTCCGAGATCAACCAAGAGCGGAACCCCAACCCCAACTGGACGGCCACATTCTCTTCCCACGACCAAGACCAAGTCGATGGACTCGTCAGCTTGATTGAATAGCTGAAAGCGCATGACATGACCAGCACCCAGGCTCAACTTTGCCATCCGAGGGGTTCAAACTTGCAAGGACACGGTGAACCCGGCATACGAGTACTCGGGTCGCCGAGATCCTACTCAGGAGGAGAAGACAATCCCCATTGAGTGCGTGCGCCAAAGGATGCCAGGCTTTTTTCAGAGCTCGACAGAAACCACCGATGGGGGCCGCTCGGCTTTAGCCTCAGCAGCCCTCGACCTGCGGTAAGCTCAATCTTCCCTTTCCCCTTCTTTTTCCTTTTTTGGCTCGGTACTTCACCTGCCAGGGTTTTGTGTTGATAGGGGGAAACTTTCGTGTCCCTTGCCCCGATCTCCGAAGTGGCCGGAGTCGATCCACCAAGGGTCTAGAATCCAATACCGGGATCGGATGGGAAGGGGAAGGGGAAGATGCCCGAGCTCCACCGGCAAGGGCTGGGGTCGAGCAAGGCGACGCCGGGGGGTATCAACATCCCCGGGATGAAGCGGAAGCTCATGGTCTCCTCCGAGGAGGAGGAATCAGAAGAGGAGTCTTATGACTCCCGGCGTGGTGCGGAGGCCGAGCCACCCTCTCCCTCGGGAAGGTGGCCAAAAAGCTCGGGATGTCGTTCAAAGCCTCCTCCGTAAGTGGAAGCTGATTGATCCATCTTGGTTTCTTCTTAATCTCTCGTGTGCGACACATTGCCTCGGGGGGCCACGGGTCATCGGGCTCGCATCGGGGAACTCGCGAGGGTGGCCGAGCCTCGTCCGGGAGGAGGTGGCCAGACCCGACCCTGCCCCGGCCGTTGCCGACCCGAAAGTCATCGCTCTGGCGGTCGGCGAAGCGAAGGAGCAACCGGTGGTGGAAAATTGGGACAGGGTTGACGCCGCAGCCGTCGGGGCAGGCGAGGCAGCCACAGAGTTGGTCCCGGAGGCCGGGGTCGTGCAGGCTACGACCGAGCTGGCCTCAGAGGTTGGCCCCGTGCAGGCGGCGACCGAAATGGCCCCGAAGGTTGGGCCCGTGCAGGCGGCGGAGGAAGAGGGAGCCCCAGTGGACATCGACTGGGACCTGTTTCCCCGTATCGACGGTGGAGAAGGTGAGGTCGCAGAGACCAAACCGACTGCGGCGGAAGCAGAAAACCTGCTCGTCCTCGGTGCCAAAGTTCCACCGATCGAGGACGCGGAGAACCGGGCTGACCCAAGGGTCAAGGGGTCCTCCCTCGTCAACGTTGCGAGCTAGCGAGTCCTCAGCAGCGTGCTAGAGATCGAGGAGGGCTCTGGCGGTCTACCGGAGGGCGTGCTGGTGCTCGAACGCACCTACCATCACCTCCATGGGTTGTTACTGGTAAGATTCAAAATTCTTCTTTTTGATATGGGGTTTGTCTCTAACGTTTCGACAATATAGGACGCTGCCCACCCGTCCCAGTCTTTCGAGGCCGTGCGGGAGCTGGAGAAGAAGCTAGCCGAGGCATCCCTTTCCTTTTCAGGCAATATCGGATGAACTGCTCTGTTGTGCAGGCGCCGACAAGTCCTGTGCGCTGGCTGAGAAGTTTCGGTCACAGCGGGATGGCGTCCAGGAGCTTCTCAAGGTCTCAGACACCGCTTGACAAGCAGTCGAGGTTGAAGGGTTACGCGGAGGCTACGCTAGCCGAAAACAAAAACTTTTACCACGCAAACCAGGAACACTTGCAAGTAAGGGCTGATAGATCGTTACCGATTGGAGTATGCAGCGGAAACAACCAATCAGGGCTATCTGATCTGGAACAGTGCAGTTGATTCCCGCAAGCCGATAGCCGATTCCTAGGGACGGCCGATTCACCAATCAGCCGACTTGCCGATGTCGCAGCCGATCCGAGTCGTCCGACCTCTCGTAGTCGCCTCGCTCCGATGCGCTCGACCGTAGCCGATCAACAGCGCGCAACGTAGCAGGGACAGAACGTAGCCGATCCACACGTCCAGGGACAGAACGCCGAACACCCGTGTGCTAGTACGCGATGCAAGGCTAGGGTTTTGGCTCGAAGGTGGGGAGGGTTTCCGTGGAGATTGATCTCGGCGACTTCTGTTGCGGATTTGGTTCAATGCGATACCGCAACTCTCCACCCCTCGCCCCTTTATATAGAGTTAGCCGACTGGGACTAGTGGCCGATCAGGACTCTATTTTAAATCGGATCCTATCCGATCTCACAGAGTTGGTCGCTCATATGTCGTAAGCAAATAGGACTCTATCCGATCGGATCCCTATCCGATCGAGCCGTATCCGAGTCCAACTCGAATATCTATTCTATCCCCTTAAGCGTGCGGCCCTGTAGGTTCAGGTATACTTGGTTTCGGCTATAGTCTAACTTAGCCGATCGTCGGCTCGAGTCTAACTCAGCCGACCTGTCAATAGCGGCGCCTAGCAGCACATATTAACACCATAGTATACAAGAATATAATATCGGCTCGAACCTGTAATGTGTACACAAATCCCTTTGCCTCACGATACCGCTTAAGCTATAGGCAAGATGTGTGCCATCCCTTCAATAGCTTAACCATTCACTCGAACCGTATTGGATTATCCGTCCGTTGATTAACTCCTCAATCAACTTAGCATGGCCATGCATTTCCATAATCCATTACCTCGAGGGGCCAGAGATATCTCTCCAAAGGAGGGGCAAATTCCATCTTGATCACTCACATCCCACTCCATGTTTCATAGCAAACCCGAAAACTACCTTTATAACTATCCGTTACGGAATAGCGTTTGGTAGTCCCAAAGTATGCTACTACACATGTTGGAATCCATGGTGATCTCAGGTCTAAGGACTTTGTACCAACACTACCTGAGACCAACTAATGGCACATTAATTCCTGTAGTGTCTCATGGTGGTTTTATCCAACAATGTGTTCTCTAACACATGTGTCCATGTTTATCGATTTGGTATCGCCATACCCATGATCTACAAGACATGATCATCAATCAATAAACATGCCGATCTTAGAATCATATTAGTTCCAATAATATGATATATGATCAGGGATCATTTAGAAATAGATTCATACATATTGAGTCTCATAAATAAGTCACGTACTTATTGATCAATACAAGATGTCTATTTCATGGAACTGAATAATACTTTATTCATAAATACATAAACATTGACATGATATCCAACATCTCCATGTTGCCTCTGGGGCATATTACTAACAGAGGTGGCAAAAGCTGAGGCAGAGGAACAGCTCGCGAAGTACGTTGCTGCCTAGGCTGAGGCGGGGAAGAAGTTGGCCGAGCTCGTGGCGGCCCAAGCCTAGGCTGAAAAGAAGCTAGCCGACTCTGAGGCGGCTAGGGTCGCCACGAAGAAGGAGCTCTCGGCCACCGAGGCTTCGATGGGCGACATGGCGAAGAAGCTAAAGGAGGTCGAGGCGACCAAGGATTCCGCAGAGGGTAAGTGTGAATTTCAACATACCCTTCCGCTCCTCAAATTTTCCTGTCCGTGCTGACCAAGCTTCCCTTCCTCTACTTGCGCAGAGCACATGACGATCTCTCATGGGCAGGTCGGGGTCCTGAAGGAGCGCTTGGAGGCGGTGGACGCTCGGTCGGCCAAGTTCGGGGAGGGTGCCCTCGCGATCCTGAACATGGGCGACAACGAGGACCCGCCGACTAAGGAGACCGAGGTGGTATTCCTGGAACGGCTGCGGGACGGGCCTCGTTGCCTTCAGGCGCTCATAAAGGAAGCGGCGAAGCTCGCCGTGTCGCACACCCTCGGCATCCTAAGCCAAATCTACGTAGACATCCAAGTCGAGGAGATCGCCGAGGGCTGGCCCGCTTCCATGTAGCCGGAGGATGTCGATGGCATCTACATGGGGGTCGTGCCAACCGTCGAGAAGATAGTCGGCGAGTTGGTCCTCTAGGAATCTTCTTGTAAAGACCCTAGCACAATGAAAAAATTAAGTTAGTGACATTTGAATAACTAAATTTAAATTATTTTCCAAATTATAATTTTAGCCATTGCATTTGGAGTTTTAAGTTCATCCATTCGCCCTGTGTCTGACTACTGCACCTCGGGTGACAACCTTATCACCCCACAGGCCGGGAGATTCTCTAACTGAACCTGACGGGATTAAAATTGAACCCTAGTATCGTAGTCATTCACTCCGTGAATAGGTAGAAAGAAAAGAAAGGTCTCAAAAGACCGGGCTCCCTGAATAGTTTGACAACGCTTCTAGCCATCCTGCATCCGAACTCGACCACAGCCAATCTCGAGAGGGGACTTGCCCATTCTCTGTCCGGGGGCAACGGGTCGAGCTACCACATTAGGCTAGAAAACTCCGACATGGTACTCGGGAGAGCCATCGAGCCCCCAAGTAACATGGATAAACTTGATAAACTTCCTTCCGGGGAATCCCGACCATAAGGGGTCGGGGCCACGTAGCTTAGAGCTGACCATGAGCGCAATGCAGAAGTTATCGAGAATTCAAGCGCTACTCAACAGTCGGTTGAAGCCGCCGAGCCCCCAAGGTAGCTTGGATATACTCGACCGGTTCCCTATCGGAGAACCCCGACCCCTGGAGGTCTGGGCCGCGTAGCTTAAGGTTGACCATCAAGCGTAGCATGGGAATGGTTGAGTATACGTGGGCTTGCTTGGTGGCCGGGCGGAGAGCAAAAAGGTGATGAATGGAGAGACATCAAGGCTGCTTTATAAAATGAGCCGAGTGAAAAATACATAACTGTTTAAGTGCAGAGTTTGTGGGAGACGTTTGTGCGACCGACCAGGCACCCGAAGACAAAGGTCGTCTCGACGGGCATCGAAAAGTTGATGGAGAGAAAGACTCATCCATCAGACCACTCTAAACGGAGAAACAGTGCCCCTACCTAGCGCGCCAATTGTCGACGGGGTCGTCGGCAGTCCTTCAAGGGGGCAACCCAAGAAGGTAGAAGAGTTCGGTAAAGGGCGTCTCACCGATGAGTCTGATTGTTGACTCAAAATCACAACGAGCCAAGAGACAAGGATCTATACTGGTTCAGCCCTCCCGAAGGATAATAGACCTATGTCCAGTGTGTGTGTGTGTTCTTTGCTGGGGTGGATGCTGCACAAGGATTGCAATGAACAGATGAACAAGCTAAGAGCGATGGAAGAGTTTCTAGCCCCCAGGCTCCCTCGCCCTGCCCTCCCTTTTATAGCTTAAGGGGGGCAGTTACAGGGAAACTTGGGAGCCAAGAAAGCTATGACTAAAAGCTAAAAAGTAGGAACAAACAACATCATAAAAGGTACATGATAAACGGACAATGAGGTCGGACCAGGGGGGAGGTCGGGCAGCCGACCCTGAGCGGAGGTCGGTGAAGGGTTACGCGGAGGCTACGCTAGCCAAAAAAAAAATTTTAACCACGCAAACCAGGAACACTTGCAAGTAAGGGCCGATAGATCGTTACCGATTGGAGTGTGCAGTGGAAACAGCCAATCAGGGCTATCCGATCTAGAACTGTGCAGCCAAGTCGTCTGACCGTGTTCTCGCGCCTCGCTCCGATGCACTCGACCGCAGCCGATCTGCCGTAGCCGCCTTGCTCCGAAGTACCACAGTCGATGAACAGCGCGCAACGTAGCAACGCCTCTACGGTATCCACACGTCCGGGGACAGAACGCCGAACACCCGTGTGCTAGCACGCGATGCAAGGCTAGGGTTTGGCTCGAGAGTGGGGAGGGTTTCCGTGGAGATTGATATCGGTGACTTCTGTTGCGGATTCGGTTCAATGCGATGCAATTGACATGCCGCAGCTCTCCACCCCTCCCTCCTTTATATAGAGTTGGCCGACTGGGACTAGTGGCCGATCAGGACTCTATTTTGAATCGGATTCTATCCGAATCTCACAGAGTTGGCCGCCCATACGTCGTAAGCCTATATGACTCTATCCGATCGGATCCCTATCCGATCGAGCCGTATTCGAGTCCAACTCGAATGCCTGTTCTTATCCCCTTAAGCGTGCGACCCAGTAGGTTCAGGTATACTCGGTTTCGGCTATAGTCCTACTTAGCCGATCGTCGGCTCGAGTCCAACTCGACCGACTTCTCAATAGCGGTGCCTAGCAGCACATATTGACACCATAGTATACAAGAATATAATATCGGCTCTAAACCTGTAATGTGTACACAAATCCCTTTGCCTCACGATACCAATTAAGCTATAGGCAAGATGTGTGCCATCCTTCAATAGCTTAACCATTCACTCGAACCGTATTGGATTATCCGTCCGTTGATTGACTCCTCAATCAACTTAGCATGGCCATGCATTTCCATAATCCATTACCTCGAGGGCCCAGAGATATCTCTCCAAAGGATGGGCAAATTCCATCTTGATCACTCACATCCCACTCCATGGTTCATAGCAAACCCGAAAACTACCTTTATAACTATCCAGTCACGGAATAGCATTTGGTAGTCCCAAAGTAGGCTACCACACATGTTGGAATCCATGGTGATCTCAGGTCTATGGACTTTGTGCCAACACTACCTGAGGCCAACTAATGGCACATTAATTCCTGTAGTGTCTCATGGTGGGTCTATCCAACAATGTGTTCTCCAACACATATGTCCATGTTTATTGATTTGGTATCTCTATACCCATGATCTATGAGACATGATCATCAATCAATAAACATGCCGATCTTAGAATCATATTTGTTCCAACAATATGACATATGATCGAGGATCATTTAGAAATAGATTCATGCATATTGAGTCTCATAAATAAGTCACGTATTTATTGATCAATACAAGATGTCTATTTCATGGAACCGAATAACACTTTATTCATAAATACATAAACATTGACATGATATCCAACATCTCCATGTTGCCTCTAGGGCATATCACTAACAATCTCCCACTTGCACTAGAGTCAATCATGTAAGTATCTAATACCCATTGCTCTTGTGTGCGCCTCATGTTTGGGAGGGAGAGGTTTTGTCGCGGACCAGCTATGTTGAGATCCGTGTACACTTTGCATATCTTGACATCACCTCTGTCCACTATCTCGTGGATGAGATGATATCGCCGAAGTATGTGTTTGGACTTCGATGTGATCTCGGCTCCTTGGCTTGCGCAATGGCTCCACTATTATCACAATAGAGAGACATTGGACCCGTCGTACTAGTCATCACACCAAGCTCGAAACGAATTTCTTGATCCAAAGCCTCCTTTGCAGCTTCCAAGCAGCAATGTACTCGGCATCCATTGTAGAGTCGGCAACGTATCCCGCTTGGAACTCTTCCACTGATGCGCCTCCGTTCGGCGAGAACACGAACCCGATTGCGATCTATAATCATCCTTGTCTGTTTGGAAGCTAGCATCGGTGTAACCACTTACAACGAGCTCTTCTTCACCTCCATAGACTAGGAACATATCCTTAGTTCTTCTCAAGTACTTAAGGATATTCTTTACGATAGTCCAGTGACCTTCACCGGATCTCGAGTATCGCTCGTAGCACTCAAAGCGTACGAGATATCTCGGGCGTGTACAAAGCATGGCATACATGATGGATCCAATTGCCGAAGCATATGGAACCATACCCATCTTATTCCGCTCATCATGTGTCCGAGGACACCGATTCTTGCTAAGATTAATGCCATGTGACATGGGCAAGAAACCTTTCTTGGAATCATGCATGTTGAACCTTTTCAACACCTTGTCAATGTATGTACTTTGGCTTAATCCAATTAGCCTCTTGGATCTATCTCTATAGATCCGAATGCCCAAGATGTATGGTGCCTCCCTAAGTCTTTCATGGAAAAACTATTTTTCAATGAAGTCTTGACGGATTCTAGCATAGGGATATCATTTCCAATCAATAATATGTCATCCACATATAAGATTAGAAATATAATTGCGCTCCCACTGACCTTTTTGTAAACACAGGCCTCCTCTTTTTTGATGAAACCAAACCCTTTGATTACTTCAACAAAACGAATATTTCAACTCCGAGATGCTTGCTTCAATCCATAAATGGATTTCGTAGCTTGCATATCTTTCCAGCGATTGTGGATCGACAAAACCTTGAGGTTGTATCATGTATACATCCTCGCTTAGGTTTCCATTTAGGAAAGCCGTTTTGACATCCATCCGCCATATCTCATAATCGAAATATGCAGCAATCACTAGAATAATCCGAATAGACTTGAGCATTGCGGCGGGCGAGAAGGTTTCATCATAATCAACTCCTTGAATCTGTTTAAAACCTTTCGCCACCAATCGCGCCTTATAGATGTGAACATTTCCATCCATATCGGCCTTTTCTTAAAAACCCATTTACACTCAACGGTTTTGACACCATCGGGTGGATCAACCAAGTTCCAAACTTGATTGTCATTCATGGATTCTATTTCGGATTTCATGGCTCCAAGCCACTTGTTGGAATCGGGTCCCACCATCGCTTCCTCATAGGTCTTAGGCTCATCGTTGTCCAACAACAATATATCACGTTGTTCCGCACCTATGTACTGTCGGGCGCACGACGTGATCTTTCAGACCTTCGTGGGGTTGGTGTATCTACAATAGGTGGCGCAACACTTTGCTCCTCCCGTTGCGGTTCCGTGGTCGCTGAAACATTTTCGGTATTTCTTGAACTTCTTCAAGATGCACCCAGCTCCCACTAACCCTTCTTGAAAGAAATTCTTTCTCCAAGAAGACACCGTGTCGGGCGACAAACACTTTGCCTTGTTCCCGATTATGAAAGTAATATCCCTTAGTTTCCTTAGGATATCCCACAAAGAAGCACTTGTCGATTTGGGTGTGAGCTTGTCGATCAGAAACGTTTTACATAACCTTCGCATCCCCAAATTTTGAGAGCAGACAAACTAGGGGGTTGCTCTGTCCATATCTCATATGGTGTCTTTTCAACCGACTTAGATGGAACTCTATTTAGTGTGAGCACGACTGTTTCAAGAGCATATCCCCGAAGGATAACGGAAGATCACTTTGGCTCATCATCGACCGCACCATGTCCAACAAGGTGCGATTTCTCCGTTCGGACACTCCGTTCCATTGTGGAGTTCTGGCGGAGTCAACGTGGAACAATTCCACAATCTTTCGATGATTACCAAACTCTTGGCTCAAGAATTCGCCTCCACGATCCGATCGTAGAAACTTGATTGTTTTCCCTAAATGATTCTGTACTTCATTTTGGAATTCTTTGAACTTTTCAAAGGATTCGGACTTATGCCTCATTAAGTAGATATAACCATATCTACTAAAGTCATTGGTAAAGGTAATGAAGTATCGATAACCACCTCGGCCGTTGAGCTCATTGGTCCACATACATCGGTATGTACGAGTGCCAACAAGTTACTTGCTCTTTCACTGTGTCCCGTGAAAGGTGCCTTTGTCATCTTACCAAGTAAACAAGACTCACATGTCTCAAATGATTCAAAATCAAAAGAGTGAAGCAATCCATCCTTATGGAGCTTCTCCATGCATTTCGATTTATATGGCCTAAGCGACAATGTCATATAAACGTGGGGTTTGTATCATTAGAGAGTTGCCTTTCGTATTAATGTTATAGATTGGAGACGCTTCAAGATTCAAAACGTATAATCCATTCACCAATGGAGCATGAAAATAGAACATATCTCTTAGATATATTGAACAACCATTGTCCATTGATCTAAAATCATATCCTTCCGCTTGCAAACATGAAGCGGAAATAACGTTTTGACATAGTGTTGGAACACAATAACAATTATTTAATTCCAAAACTAATCCGAAGGTAGATGAAGTGGTACCGTGCCGACAAGCAACCGTAGCAACGCCGGCTCCATTGCCGACGCGCAGTTCACCTCGCCCCTTCTCAATCCTCTACTTCTTCTCGTTCCCGCAACGACTTGCAAATATGAGCTACCGATCCGGTATCAAATACCCAAGAGTCGCAGGTGAAGTAGCAAGATTAATGTCTATAACATTAATACCTAAAGGAGAAGTCGTACTTTGCTTCTTTTTGAGATCCTCCATGTACTTCTTGCGTTCCTTTTCCAAAGTGACTGTCTCCTTGCAATAGAAGCAAACGGCATCGATGTCGCCGACCCTTTTTGCCCTTCTTTGCATTAGAGGCACTCGCGATCTCATCGGGAGTTAACTTCCTCTTGGTGCAAAGTTTCTTGACAGTGGTTTGCGCTTAGCCTTCGCATCATCATCACATGATGACCATTTTTCTGGATACTCTCCTCACTGTCTTTAGCATCCCATGCAATTCAGCCAAGGTCTTATCCATATTGTTCATGTGATAATTCAATATGAATGGCTCGAAGCTCGAAGGCGCACGCGGAGAATCACATCGTAGCCAACTCTTGGCTAAGGGGAAAACCTAGTTTTTCCGGACTCTCGATATAGCCAATCATCTTTATCACATGCGGACCGACGGGATTCCCTCAACAAGCCGCACGTAAACAAGGACTTCGAGGTGTTGAACCTCTCGGCCCGAGCTTGGTTCTCAAACATACCACGCAGTCCCCGAATAATAGTGTGAGCATTGCTGCTCTCATATTGCTTCGAAGCTCGGGGGACATTGTAGCAAGCATGAGACAGCTTATATCTAGGGCATCATTAGTGTGCTTCTCTAAGCTCTTCGTGTAGTTGCAGTGGCATTATTTGGCAAATCCTCGGGATAGGGTACTTCAAGAACGTACTCCTTACGCTCTTGCTTGAGAACAATTCTCAAGTTGCGATACCAATCCATAAAGTTTGTTCCATTTAATTTTTCCTTTTCGAGAATAGATCGCAAATTAAAGGTACTGGGTGTAGTATTAGCCGCCATTTATTCTACAACAGAAAAAGCAAAGTTTAGCACAATGTTTATGCTATGTCTATTGTTAAACAATTTAACATTAGACTCCCATTACGTATTTTACACCTTCCCTCTAGGTTACGTATTGGGTCAAGATCCACATGTTAGTTAATTTTCTAGTGAGCTTTGGCATCACCGCTAGAAAATTAATAACATCGATAAGCAACTCCTTGCTAATCACATCTCTATGTGACTCTTGTTGTTGGTGTGGCATCTCCATGCCCCGGCGCCAACCTATGCCCCAAGGCCCAAAATGTTTTGATAGCCTTGTTAAGTAAACCAAATGCTCCCGCATGTATATGTCGGACATATACCCCTCGTGTTATGATAGAGAATGGCACTGTTTTGAGACCCACCATTGACGAGCATAACGGTGACGGGTGCAACATTTGGAAGGGCATCATTACTACTTAATATTGTGAGGGATGCTATCCTATCAAACAAACATATCACGTATATGAAAGCAAGTATAATAGCACATAATGAAATAGTATGGCCCCTTTCACATGGTGATCTCCATCTCCATGGCGGCGCCGAGGATCTCCATCTTCGGCACCATCTTCCAATGTGCATGATGCTTGATTTCTTCAAACTAAGCTACTACTATAGAAGCTCTAATTGAAGATTACATCGACTCGCAGGTCGTGAAAGAATATTACAAGCATTGCACGTATGAAAGAATATTACGGGATTGCACATATGAAAGAATATTACATGCATCACATGCATCTCATACATACAATAGGACCATACCATCTCAAAGCATTCTCTGCAAAAACAAGTTAGGCGTAGAAACGTTTCCTACCTATCGCAGAGATACGGCACCGAGACGACCTATAAAGGGATACGCACACGGCGGTCCGGGCAGCGCCCGGAACACCACATGAAATTCATAGATCCAATCTATGAAATCGCTTACGAAAACCATATCGGCATAATCACATTATGCCGTCCCGATACACTATCAAGGGAGATGGTTTGCGTAGGCGCGAGGCAGCAAATAAAGTCGGACTACGAGATAGCTTCGGCATAATCACATTATACCGTTCCGATACACTATCAAGGAACGCTATCCCGAAACCGACTCAAACCGAGTGCTATGGATATTGCTTCGACATAATCACATTACGTCGTTCCGATACACTATCAAGGAACGCAATTACCATCTACTCTCCTTAACGATCCCGTAAAACCGATTGATCTAATCAACCCGTGCACAAAACTTGTTCCAGATCCAATCTAAAACCCGAACTAAGCAAGATAAGCTCGATACCACCGAAGGGTTACGCGGAGGCTACGCTAGCCGAAAACAAAAACTTTTAACCGTGCAAACCAGGAACACTTGCAAGTAAGGTCCGATAGATCGTTACCGATTGGAGTGTGCTGAAATGACCAATTAGGGCTATCTCGATCGGAACTCGTGCCCGAGTCGTCCGACCGTGTTCTCGCGCCTCGCTCCGATGCACTCGACCGCAGCCGATCTGCCACGCCCGCCTTGCTCAAGTACCACAGCCGATGAACAGCGCGCAACGTAGCAATGCCTCTACCGGTATCCACACGTCCGGGACAACGCCGAACACCCGTGTGCTAGCATGCGATGCAAGGCTAGGGTTTGGCTCGAGAGTGGGGAGGGTTTCCGTGGAGATTGATCTCGGCGACTTCTTGCGGATTCGGTTCAATGCGATGCAATTTACGTGCCACAGCTCTCCACCCCTCCCTCCTTTATATAGAGTTGGCCGACGGGACTAGTGGCCGATCGGGACTCTATTTTGAATCGGATCCTATCCGAATCTCACGAGTTGGCCGCCCATACGTCGTAAGCCTATATGACTCTATCCGATCGGATCCCTATCCGATCGAGCCACATTCCGAGTCCAACTCGAATGCCCGTTCTTATCCCCTTAAGCGTGCGACCCGTAGGTTCAGGTATACTCGGTTTCGACTATAGTCCTACTTAGCCGATCGTCGGCTCTAGTCCAACTCAGACGGACTTCTCAATAGCGGTGCCTAGCAAACACATATTGACACCATAGTATACAAGAATATAATATCGGCTCGAACCCGTAATGTGTACACAAATCCCTTTGCCTCACGATACCAATTAAGCTATAGGCAAGATGTGTGCCATCCCTTCAATAGCTTAACCATTCACTCGAACCGTATTGGATTATCCGTCCGTTGATTGACTCCTCAATCAACTTAGCATGGCCATGCATTTCCATAATCCATTACCTCGAGTGGCCCGAGATATCTCTCCAAAGGAGGGGCAAATTTCATCTTGATCACTCACATGCCACTCCATGTTTCATAGCAAACCCGAAAACTACCTTTATAACTACCCAATCACGGAATAGCATTTGGTAGTCCCAAAGTAGGCTACCACACATGTTGGAATCCATGGTGATCTCAGTCTAAGGACTTTGTACCAACACTACCCGAGACCAACTAATGGCACATTAATTCTGTAGTGTCTCATGGTGGGTCTATCCAACAATGTGTTCTCCAACACATATGTCCATGTTTATTGATTTGGTATCTCTATACCCATGATCTATGAGACATGATCATCAATCAATAAACATGCCGATCTTAGAATCATATTTGTTCCAACAATATGACATATGATCGGGATCATCTAGAAATAGATTCATGCATATTGAGTCTCATAAATAAGTCACGTACTTATTGATCAATACAAGATGTCTATTTCATGGAACTGAATAACACTTTATTCATAAATACATAAACATTGACGTGATGTCCAACATCTCCATGTTGCCTCTAGGGCATATCACTAATAGTCGGGCCACCGACCTATTTCCCGAGGACTCCCAGTCCGACATTAGCTGTCCTTCAGTCGGCTTCATGGGCTACTCTTGAGTGACACCCCCCACACCCACGGAGAGGTGTATTGATTGCCAGGGGGCAACACAACAACATCTCGTATGGTTGTAGTCAGATCGTCAACTTTTCTTCCAAATCATTGTTATCATCAACTCACCAAAAGATCAGGACACCCTAGTGCTTATCAAATTGTCTCTCCTGTTTGATCTATTTTTGCTCTATTTTATAACAAGAACATAAATCTCCCCAGGAGAAGGACGAAGTGTAGATTTGCTGGACTCGAATGTTGATTTGCTGCTTGTTTCTGGATTTGAACGTTGATTTCAAGCTTGGATGTCATTGTGGGAATACGCGGAGGCTACGATAGCATCAAACAAATTTTTCTACCATGCAATCCAGGAAAGCATGCAAGTAAGGGTCTATAGAATGTTACCAGAAGACGCGAAGTGCAGCGGAACTAGCCGATCGAAGTCCAGTCGACCTCGAGTAGCGCCTTGCCGATCTCAGACAGCGCCTCGCCGACCTCGCCAACCTCGAACCGTGTCACCCGACCTTGCCTACCTCGGACCGTCTCGCCCGACCTCATCGACCTCGGACTGTCTCGCCGATTCGTTCGACCGTGCCGATGTTATTCTAATTCGCCATGTCTTGCCGACGCCATGCCGATTCGCCCGACCGCCCGACCTCGGTCAGATCTGTCCGACCTCATGGTCGAGAAGTTCGTTGAAAAAACCTATCAACACCAGAACGTAGTAGTGTCTCTACCGGTATCCACACATCCAGGGTTGCAATCGCCGAACACCTTGTGTGCTAGCACTCGGCGCACACAAGGGTATTGCTCAGAAATCGGCGACTTGGGTTTCTGTGGAGGATCTTGACTTGGCGACTTGAAGTCGCATGCGTGCTCTGTTGTCTGTTGTGTCTCTCTCAATCTCCACCCCACACGCCTCTTTATATACAGTTGGCCGACTTGGCCTTGTGGCCCATCGGTACTCTATATTCAATCGGATCTCTATCCAACTTGAGCCGTATCCGAGTCAAACTCAAATACACATTCCAACCTGTTAAGTGTGTGACCCTGTAGGTTCATGTACACTTGGTTCTGACCCGAGAACATTTCTCGACCGACTCGTGAACAGCGGCCTCTAGCAGAACGTATTGACGCCAAGTATATAAGAAGTTCATATCGGCTAAACCTATAATGTGTGCACAAATCTCTTTGCATCACGATACCAATTAAGCTATAGACAAGATACGTTCCATGCTGTCAATATCTTAATCATTCACTCGATCCGTATTGGATTATTCATCTGTTGATTGACTCCTCAATCAACTCGGCATAGCTATGCATTTTCATAATACATTACATAGAGGGGCCCAAAGATATCTCTCCCATAGGGGGCAAATTCCATCTTGATCAATCATATTCCTCTACATGTTTCACAACAGACCGGAAGACTACTTCTATAACTACCCAGTTACGGTATAGTGTTTGGTAGTCTCTAAGTAAGCCACTACACATATTGGAATTTATGATGATCTCATGTCTAAGGACTTTGCACCAACACTACTTGAGACCAATTAATGACACATTAATTTTCCTGTAGTGTCTCAACGTGGGTTTATTCAACAATGTGTTCTCTAACACATATTCACGTTTATTGATTTGGTATCTTCATATCATGATCTATGAGACATAATCATCAATCAATAAACATGATGATCTTAGAATCATATTTATTCCATAAATATGATATATGATCAAGGATCATTTAGAAATAGATTCATAAAAAAAGAGTCTCATAAATAAGTCATATACTTATTAATCAATACAAGTTGTCTATTTCGTGAAACGTAATAACACTTTATTCATTAATACATAAACATTGACTATGATATCCAACATCTCCATGTTACCTCTAGGACATACCACTAACGGTCATCGCCGCACTTATTTATCGACTTACCATTGGTATTGCCGCGCATCCCATGGTACCCTGCCCTTTCGTCGCTGCATTAGGCCAGTCTCAATGAGAGTTTCATGTCCCAATTTCCAATACACCCAAATTTTAGAAACAGTGTAGAAGAGTTTCATCCCATGAAACTATCTCTGCTCTCATTAAACTCTTATCACCTCTCTCTTCATTAATACAGTGTCATGTCAGCATATTTTATGCAAATGAATCTTTATGAAATTACCATTGAGATTGGCCTAAGGCTATTTTCAGTGCATGCACATTAATTAATATGTCACATAGGATTGTTTGATAATATAACATAAAATAAAACAAGAGAAAGAACCAGTTTTATCTCAATAAAAAACCTATATGCACGAATACCAACTCTTCATAAGTCATAAAATTAAGTGTGATTTTGATTTTATAAAACCACACCATAAAATCATGCATTAGGAATGATAGTTTCAAACACTATTTTATTTTATTTATGTTTATATGACTATCTTAAAAATATCAATATGAAACTTTACGTTGGTATGAAAGTTTACATTGGAATTAGCCTAAGCACCGTAATGACGTCGGGCCATCGGGTTGAGGTGTTTGAGGCAGGTGTGTTTTAAGATTGTAGGTAGACACGTGTCACGTGTGGGGACAAAATCCTTCCTATGAGTGTAGGATCGTCCTACCAAATTTTCTTTCGTGTCAATTGGCGTAGTGACATATGTGTGTGTGGAGAACTGGAGGAGGTTTGTACGTGTGGACTGTGGTGTTGCACGCACATTCCTGTTGCAATTTCTTTTAGACAATAAAATTCTTGACCTTTGTTAAAAATAAGTTACAGTAAATGTTACGTTTGCAAATTGACAGAAGAACTCAAGGAATAGATGACATAATTTATTTATCTGTATTACATTTGTCAACGTTGTCCCTCTAGATAAAAACACAATCTTTATGCATATATACTCCGTACAAACCATATTACGTATATTTATCACACCGGCACGCATATATATCATAATCATATATCAGGCCTTTAGTCCGCCGGCACTGCCCGGTCTCCGGTAATTTAATTAGTTGCTCGAGATTTCCGAAGGGCTCGCGTAGACTGGCTCAGCGTGGTGGTACATTGGCTTCTCTTGACAAACTGGCGGCTGTTCGATCACGTTCACCTTGCCACGGCGCACCGCCACGCTGCCGCAGCCCGACACGGTCGCCCAGCGGCATCTGTCCACGCGCACGGCGCCGCACCGGTTCACGTCTGCCGACCCGCACCGGTCGATGCCGAGCGCGCCGCACCAGTCGGCGCGCGCGGCGCGACACCGGCCCACGGCGACGTCCGCGCACCCGCCGACGTCGGCCTCGCGGCACCGCCCGACGCGCAGCTCCCCCGCGCCGCGCACGCGCGCGGCGCCCTTGCACCGGCGGATGGACACCGCGCCGGCGCGCTCCACGTCCGCGGACCGGCACCGCCGCACGGCCACCTCCTGCGCCCCGTCCGCTCGCGCAGCGTCGCACCGGTGGAACGATGCGGCCCGGCAGGCCTCCGCGGCCGCGAAGCCGCACCGGGTGAAGCTTACATTGCCACTGCCCCCGCTGCGCACCACGACGTGCTGGAGACGGTCGACCGCGAGGACGCCCGGGCTGACCAAAGTGACCGTGCCGCCGTTCCACTGGATCACACCCTCGTGGAGGGCTGTCTCCACGCCGTCGATGACGACAGTGAACTGGTGGTCCTCCTTGACGGTCGTGGCGGCGGAGGGAGGAGTTTTCATCTCTACTGCCACCATTTTTATTGGGAGATTGATCCAGATATCTTCCGATACTTGATTCTAGTATTTGTGTTGATTCCTGATCTGATGGCCAGTCTTTTAAAGGGCCCTGTTGCTTAAGAGCTAAGGTACTAGCAAGAAGTTGCTGTGAAATGAAGAACACTCTTGAATTCTTGATTGAGATGGCTTGTTTTCACCAAGTCTTGCACAAAAACATCTACTGCCCATCCGTTTGTGAATTAAATACAGTTGATTGCGACGCGGAGTATGTATTACCTGGTTCGACAAGAAAAATACGAAAGATCTGTAGTTTTAGTTTCTAGTAAATATTAAAAACAGTGTGATAACATGATAATAACAAAACAAACGCCCATAATTCATACACATTTCAGGACAACGCAACGAAGTCATGCAACGAAGTCATATTTCTCCTGAGCTGGGTTGAGTTGTATCTATCATTTTATTTTAGCTTCAATTTCCCACCTATGTTCTAACCTCGAAAGTTCATGAGTTTATTCTCACCAAGGTTTTCCAAACCATGCTAAACTGGCTTACCGCGGGGATGATGTAACAGTATGCTAAACTTGTTTAAATTTAAATAAGTTTAACTTAGGATAAAACTAAAAACATTTTATAATATGTATGGAACTGATGGAGTAGAGATCTCAAGCATGCCATCGAACTGCAAGAGCTCGGGGTGCAAGGGTTAGTGGCTAGAATTATTGTTATCAAAAATTAGGGATGACAATTTCTCTATTGGTGCTAGGGACGGGAGAAAATTCTCATCCGTGAATGAGGAGGGCAAGGATGAGGATCATAGGTGATGTGACCATGGATACTATGGATACAACCTTTGCTCATATCATATGTCCATAGGAAGACATCAAGTTCAAGCTTCAAAAATTCTGGAATCCAATTCGTCCAGGTCTAACAACGCTGTATTCAAACGGCCGCCAAATACGCATATGTGCTTCAATTTGGGTCCATGAGTACTTGACGGAAATCTCTCGGAGTCCTCTTTCCAACGGATCCAACCTCATCTCCAAATTTTATCCCAATCAGCTGCAATCACAGAAACAAGATGCTACATTATCTATAATGGGCCTATGGGTTTGCAACTTCATCTGCGACCCCCGCCTAAGTGGGGCCCAAGTGGGATGCACCCCAACCTCCAAATCCACGAATTCCAAACGTGCTCCATCAGGTCACCACGTCACTTTTGGCCCAAGAAAAGAAAGAGATCTGCTCCAACATGTTTTGGTGCTAGATTCGGACTGCAGGACAGCGTCAACTTGTCACGGTTGCCACGGCTTCATACAAACTCCGACTTGGGTGTTTAAGTACTTCACGAAAAGCTTATAAAATATACGTTCCAACGGATCTGGGTGTTAGTGATATGCCCTAGAGGCAACATGGAGATGTTGGATATCTCGTCAATGTTTATGTATTTATGAATAAAGTGTTATTCAGTTCCACGAAATAGACATATTGTATTGATCAATAAGTACGTGACTTATTTATGAGACTCAATATGTATGAATCTATTTCTAAATGATCCCTGATCATATATCATATTATTGGAACTAATATGATTCTAAGATCGGCATGTTTATTGATTGATGATCATGTCTCATAGATCATGGGTATGGAGATACCAAATCAATAAACATGGACACATGTGTTAGAGAACACATTGTTGGATAGACCCACCATGAGACACTACAGGAATTAATGTGCCATTAGTTGGTCTCAGGTAGTGTTGGTACAAAGTCCTTAGACCTGAGATCACCATGGATTCCAACATGTGTAGTAGCCTACTTTGGGACTATCAAACGCTATTCCGTAATCGGGTAGTTATAAAGATAGTTTTCGGGTTTGCTATGAAACATGGAGTGGGTTGTGAGTGATCAAGATGGAATTTGCACCTCCTTTGGAGAGATATCTCTGGGCCCTCGAGGTAATGGATTATGGAAATGCATGGCCAAGCTAAGTTGATTGAGGAGTCAATCAACAGACAGATAATCCAATATGGTTCGAGTGAATGGTTAAGCTATTGAAGGGATGGCACACATCTTGCCTATAGCTTAATTGGTATCGTGAGGCAAAGGGATTTGTGTACACATTACAGGTTCAGAGCCGATATTATATTCCTGTATACTATGGTGTCAATATGTGATGCTAGGCGTCGGCGTTGACAAATCGGCGAGTTGGACTCGAGCCGATGATCGGCTAAGTTAGACTATAGCCGAAACCGAGTATACGTGAACCTACTGTGGTCGCACGCTTAAGGGGATGGAATAGATATTCGAGTTGGACTCGGATACGGCTCGATTGGATAGGGATCCGATCGGATAGAGTCCTATGGTCTTACGACGTATGGGCGGCCGACTCTATGAGATTCGGATAGGATCCGATTTCAAATAGAGTCCCGATCGACAACTAGTCCCGTCGGCCAACTCTATATAAAGGGGCGAGAGGTGGAGAGTTGCAGTATCGCATTGAACCGAATCCGCAATGGAAGTCGCCGAGATCAATCTCCACGGAAACCCTCCCCACTTTTGAGCCAAACCCTAGCCTTGCATCGCGTGCTAGCACACGGGTGTTCGGCGTTCTATTCCCGGACGTGTGGATACCGGTAGAGGCTCGCTACGTTGCACGCGTTGATCGGCTATGGATTGGCTGTGGTGGAATCGGCTACGGTCGAGCGCATCAGAGTGAGGCGCGAGAACGTGGTCAGACGACTTGGCGAATCAGCTACATCGGCGAATCGGCTGATTGGTGAATCGGCTGTCCCCGGGAATCGGTTGTCGGCTTACGGGAATCGGCAGCACAGTTCCAGATCGGATAGCCCTGATTGGCTATTTCCGCTGCATACTTCAATCGGTAACGATCTATCGGCCCTTACTTGCAAGTGTTCCTGGTTTGCGCGGTAAAAGTTTTTGTTTTCGGCTAGCGTAGCCTTCGCGTAACCCTTCAGTGGTATCAGAGCTAATCCTTCTTAGTTCGGGTTTTAGATTGGATCTGGAACAAGTTTTGCGCACGGGTTGATTAGATCAATCGGTTTTACGGGATTTATTGAGGAGAGTTTATGGTAATTGCATTCCTTGATAGTGTATCGGAACGGCGTAATGTGATTACGTCGCAGCAATATCCATAGAACTCAGTTTGAGTCGGCTTCGAGATAGCGTTCCTTGATAGTGTATCGGAACGGTATAATGTGATTATGCCGAAGCTATCTCGTAGTCCGATCTTGTTAGCGCCTCGCGCCTACGCAAACCATCTCCCTTGATAGTGTATCGGGACGGCATAATATGATTACGCCGACATGGTTTCCGTAAGCAATTTCATAGATTGGATCTATGAATTTCGTGTGGTGTTCCGGCACGCCCGAAGCCCGCCAAGGGGCGACTTCCCTCTCGACCCCACTTATAGGTCGTCTCGATGCCGTTTTCTGCGATAGGTAGAAAACGTTTTCTACGCCTAACTTGTTTTTGCAGAGAATGCTTTGAGATGGTATGGCCCTATTGTATGTATCGATGCATGTGATGCATGTAATATTCTTTCATATGTGCAATCCTGTAATATTCTTTCATACGTGCAATGCTTGTAATATTGTTTCACGACCTGCGAGTCGATGTAATCTTCAATTAGAGCTTCTATAGTAGTAGCTTAGTTTGAAGATATCAAGCATTCGGCACTTGGAATAACGGTGATGAAGATGGAGATCCTCTACACCGACATGGAGATGGAGATCACCATGTGAAGGGGGCCATACTATTTCATAATATGCTATTCTACTGCTTTCATATATGTGATATGTTTGTTTGATAGGATAGTATCCCTCACAAAATTAAGTAGCAACGATGCCCTTCCAAATGTTGCACCCGTCACCGTTATGCTGGTCAATGGTGGGTCTGCACAAAGCAGAGTGCCATTCTCTATCATAACACGAGGGGGTATATGTCAGACATATACATGCAGGAGCATTTGGTTTACTTAACAAGGCTATCAAAACAGTTTTGGGCCTTGGGGCATAGGTTGGCACCGGGGCATGGAGATGCCACACCAACAACAAGAGTCACATAGAAATGTGATTAACAAGGAGTTGCTTACCGATGTTATTAATTTTCTAGCAAGTGATGCCAAAGCTCACTAGAGAATTAATTAACATGTGGATCTTGACCCAATACGTAACCTAGAGGGAAGGTGTAAAATACGTAATGGGAGTCTAATGTTAAATTGTTTAACAATAGACATAGCATAAACATTGTGCTAAACTTTGCTTTTTCGTTGTAGAATAAATGGCGGCTAATACTACACCCCGTACCTTTAATTTGTGATCTATTCTCGAAAAGGAAAAACTAAATGGAACAAACTTTATGGATTGGTATCACAACTTAAGAATTGTTCTCAAGCAAGAGCGTAAGGAGTACGTTCTTGAAGTACTCTATTCGAGGATTTGCCAAATAATGCCACCGCAACCGCACGGAGAGCTTATGAGAAGCACACTAATGATGCCCTAGATATAAGCAGTCTCATGCTAGCTACAATGTCCCCCGAGCTTCGAAGCAATATGAGAGCAGCGATGCTCACACTATTATTCGGGGACTGCGTGGCATGTTTGAGAACCAAGCTCGGGCCGAGAGGTTCAACACCTCGAAGTCCTTGTTTGCGTGCAGGCTTGTTGAAGGGAATCCCGTCAGTCCGCATATGATAAAGATGATTGGCTATATCGGGAGTCCGGAAAAACTAGGTTTTCCCCTTAGCCAAGAGTTGGCTACCGATGTGATTCTCCGCCGCTCCCTCCGAGCTTCGAGCCATTCATATTAAATTATCACATGAATAATATGGGTAGAACTTTGACCGAATTGCATGGGATGCTAAAGACAACTGAGGAGAGTATCTAGAAAAACGGTCATCATGTGATGATGATGCAGAAGGCAAAGCGCAAACCACCACTGTCAAGAAACTTTGCACCAAGAGGAAGTTAACTCCCGATGAGATCGCGAGTGCCTCCAATGCAAAGAAGGGCAAGAAGGGATCGGCGGCATCGATGCCGTTTGCTTCTATTGCAAGGAGACAGCCACTGGAAAAGGAACCTGCAAGAAGTACATGGAGGATCTCAAAAGAAGCAAAGTACAACTTCGCTTCTGTATTAATGTTATAGACATTAATCTTGCTACTTCACCCACGACTCTTGGGCATTTGATACCGGATCGTAGCTCATATTTGCAAGTCGTTGGGGAATCGAAGAAGTAGAGGATTGAGAAGGGGCGAGGTTAACCTGCGCGTTGGCAATGGAGCAAGCGTTGCTACAGTTGCTTGTCGGCACAAGACTACTTCATCTACCTTCGGATTAGTTTTGGAATTGAATAATTGTTATTGTGTTCCAACACTATGTCAAAACGTTATTTCCGCTTCATGTTTGCAAGCGGAAGGATATGATTTTAGATCAATGGACAATGGTAGTTCAATATATCTCAGAGATATGTTCTATTTTCATGCTCCATTGGTGAATGGATTATACGTTTTGAATCTTGAAGCGTCTCCCATCTATAACATTAATACAGAAAGGCAACTCTCAAATGATACAAACCCCACGTTTATCCGGCATTGTCGCTTAGGCCATATAAATAAGAAACGCATGGAGAAGCTCCATAAGGATGGATTGCTTCACTCTTTTGATTTTGAATCATTTGAGACATGTGAGTCTTGTTTACTTGGTAAGATGACAAAGGCACCTTTCACGGGACACAAGTGAAAGAGCAAGTGACTTGTTGGCACTCATACATACCGATGTATGTGGACCAATGAGCTCAACGGCCGAGGTGGTTATGAGTACTTCATTACCTTTACCGATGACTTTAGTAGATATGGTTATATTTACTTAATGAGGCATAAGTCCGAATCCTTTGAAAAGTTCAAAGAATTCCGAATGAAGTACGAATCATTTAGGGAAAACAATCAAGTTTCTACGATCGATCGTGGAGGGGAATACTTGAGCCAAGAGTTTGGTAATCATCGAAAGATTGTGGAATTGTTTCACGGTTGACTCCGCCGGGAACTCCACAATGGAACGGAGTGTCCGAACGGAGAAATCGCTCCCTGTTGGACATGGTGCGGTCGATGGTGAGCCAAAGTGATCTTCCGTTATCCTTCCGGGGATATGCTCTTGAAGCAACTGCGCTCACACTAAATAGAGTTCCATCTAAGTCGGTTGAAAAGACACCATATGAGATATGGACAGGGCAACCCCTAGTATGTCTTTTCTCAAAATTTGGGGATGCGGCTTATGTAAAACGTTTACCGTCAAGCTCACACCCAAATCGACAAGTGCTTCTTCTCGGGATATCCTAAGGAAACTAAGGGATATTACTTTTATAATCGGGAACAAGGCAAAGTGTTTGTCGCCCGACACGGTGTTTTCTTGGAGAAAGAGTTTTTTAAAGAAGGGTTAGTGGGAGCAGGGTGCATCTTGAAGAAGTTTAAGAAACACCGAAAATGTTTCAGCAACACGTAACCACAAAAGGAGGAGCAAAGTGTTGCGCCACCGGTTGTAGATACACCACCCACAGAGTCCGAAAGATCATGTCGTGCGCCCGATGTATACGGTGCGGAACAACATGATATATTGTTGTTGGACAACGATGAGCCTAAGACCTATGAGGAAGCGCCGGTGGGACCCGATTCCAACAAGTGGCTTGGAGCCATGAAATCCGAAATAGAATCCATGTACGACAATCAAGTTTGGAACTTGGTTGATCCACTTGATGGTGTCAAAACCATTGAGCGTAAATGGGTTTTTAAGAAAAGGCCGATATGGATGGAAATGTTCACATCTATAAGGCGCGATTGGTGGCGAAAGGTTTTAAACAGATTCAAGGAGTTGATTATGATGAAACCTTCTCGCCCGTCGCAATGCTTAAATCTATTCGGATTATCCTAGCGATTGCTGCATATTTCGATTATGAGATATGGCAGATTGATGTCAAAATGACTTTCCTGAATGGAAACCTAAGCGAGGATGTATACATGATACAACCTAAGGGTTTTGTCGATCCAAAATCGCCTGGAAAGATATGCAAGCTACATAAATCCATTTATGGATTGAAGCAAGCATCTCGGAGTTGGAATATTCGTTTTGATGAAGTAATCAAAGGGTTTGGTTTCATCAAAAACGAAGAAGAGGCCTGTGTTTATAAAAAGGTCGAGTGGGAGTGCAATTGTATTTCTAATCTTATATGTGGATGACATATTGTTGATTGGAAATGATATCCCTATGCTAGAATCCGTCAAGTCCTCATTGAAAAATAGTTTTTCCATGAAAGACTTAGGGGAGGCAGCATACATATTGGGCATTCGGATCTATAGAGATAGACCCAAGAGGCTAATTAGATTAAGCCAAAGTACATACATTGACAAGGTGTTGAAAAGGTTCAAGCATGCATGATTCCAAGAAAGGATTCTTGCCCATGTCACATGGCATTAATCTTAGCAAGAATCAGTGTCCTCGACACATGATGAGCGGAATAAGATGGGTATGGTTCCATATGCTTCGGCAATTGGATCCATCATGTATGTCATGCTTTATACATGCCCGAGATGTCTCGTACGCTTTGAGTGCTATGAGTAGATACCGTCGATCCGGTGAAGGTCACTGGATCGCAGTAAAGAATATCCTTAAGTACTTGAGAAGAACTAAGGATATGTTCCTAGTCTATGGAGGTGAAGAAGAGCTCGTTGTAAGTGCTTACACCGATGCTAGCTTCCAAACGGACAAGGATGATTATAGATCGCAGCCTAGGTTCGTGTTCGCCTAAACGAAGGCGCAGCACTGGAAGAGTTCCAAGCGGATACCGTTGTTAATTCTACAACGGAGGCCGAGTATATTGCTGCTTCGAAAGCTGCAAAGGAGGCTGTTTGGATCAAGAAATTCGTTTCGAGCTTGGTGTGATGACCAGTCGGACGGTCCAATGTCTCTCTATTGTGATAATAGTGGAGCCATTGCGCAAGCCAAGGAGTCGAGGTCACATCGAAGTCCAAACACATACTTCGGCGATATCATCTCATCCGCGAGATAGTGGACAGAGGTGATGTCAAGATATGCAAAGTGCACACGGATCTCAACATAACCGATCCGCCGACAAAACCTCTCCTCGCGAAGCATGAGGCGCACACAAGAGGAATGGGTATTAGATAAGTATTAGATACTTACATGATTGACTCTAGTGCAAGTGGGAGATTGTTAGTGATATGCCCAGAGACAACATGGAGATGTTGGATATCACGTCAATATTTATGTATTTATGAATAAAGAGTTATTCGGGCCCATGAAATAGACATCTTGTATTGATCAATAAGTACGTGACTTATTTATGAGACTCAATATGTATGAATCTATTTCTAAATGATCCTCGATCATATATCATATTAAATGAACTAATATGATTCTATGATCGACATGTTTATTGATTGATGATCATGTCTCGTAGATCATGGGTATGGAGATACCAAATCGATAAACATGGACACATGTGTTAGAGAACACATTGTTGGATAGACCCACCATGAGACACTGCAGAATTAATGTGCCATTAGTTGGTCTCAAGTAGTGTTGGTACAAAGTCCTTAGACCCGAGATCACAATGGATTCCAACATGTGTAGCAGCCTACTTTGGGACTACCAAACGCTATTCCGTAACTAGGTAGTTATAAAGGTAGTTTTCGGGTTTGCTACGAAACATGGAGTGGGATGTGAGTGATCAACATGGAATTTGCACCTCCTTTGGAGAGATATCTCTGGCCCCTCGAGGTAATGGATTATGGAAATGCATGGCTATGCTAAGTTGATTGAGGAGTCAATCAACGACGATAATCCAATATGGTTCGAGTGAATGGTTAAGCTATTGAAGGAATGGCACACATCTTGCCTATAGCTTAATTGGTATCGTGAGGCAAAGAGATTTGTGTAAACATTACAGGTTCGAGCCGATATTATATTCTTGTATACTATGGTGTCAATATGTGCTGCTAGACGTCTCGTTGACGGATCGGGTGAGTTGGACTTGAGCCGACGATCGGCTAAGTTAGACTATAGCCGAAACCGAGTATACCTGAACCTGTGGTCGCACGCTTCGGGGATGGAATAGATATTCGAGTTGGACTCGGATACGGCTCGATCGGATAGGGATCCGATCGGATAGAGTCCTATGGTCTTACGACGTATGCGCGGCCGACTCTATGAGATTCGGATCGGATCCGATTTAAAATAGAGTCCTGATCGGCCACTAGTCCCAGTCGGCCAACTCTATATAAAGGGGCGAGGGGTGGAGAGTTGCAGTATCACATTGAACTGAATCCGCAACAGAAGTTGTCGAGATCAATCTCCACGGAAACCCTCCCCTCTTTCGAGCCAAATCCTAGCCTTGCATCGCCTGCTAGCACACGGGTGTTCGGCGTTCTGTTCCCGGACGTGTGGATACCGGTAGAGGCGCTGCTACGTTGCACGCTGTTGATCGGCTACGGATCGGCTGTGGTGGAATCGGCTGCGGTCGAGCGCATCAGAGCGAGGCGCGAGAACGTGGTTAGACGACTTGGGGGATCAGCTACATCGGCGAATCGGCTGATTGGTGAATCGGCTGTCCCCGGGAATCGGCTGTCGGCTTGCTGGAATCAGAGGTTCAGATCGGATAGCCCTGATTGGCTATTTCCGCTGCATACTCCAATCGGTAACGATCTATCGGCCCTTACTTGCAAGTGTTCCTGGTTTGCGCGGTAAAAGTTTTTGTTTTCGGCTAGCATAGCCTCCGCGTAACCCTTCACTGGGCTCACTTCCATATCTATTACAGGCCGGCCGCGATCATTAATTTAGTACAGATACCTTGTTCTGTCCGAGGTGTTGCGCTGCCGAAATTGGGTTGATGGGCCTTGTATCATGTCGAGTCCATTACGAACAATTATTTGTATTCAATTCTTATTTGCAATTCAGATTGTTTTTATCTTGTTTTTGCTTGTTTCTTCGATTTGCTTACAGGAATAAGGTTGATCTGCACGGGCAAGATCAACACGAAGAGGTGTATCGATCGCTAAAGCGCAACACAATAACGTCTCGTACGGTTGTAGTCGGATCGTCAACGTTTCTTCCAAATCATAGTTATCATCAACTCACTGAAAGATCGGGACACCCTAGTGTATATCAGGTGGTACCATAGCGCCAAGTTGATCAGTGAGTTTTTATCTACCTATAACCTGAAAAGCCTAAAAAATTTGCATCCATTACCTAGCCATATTTTTTCCATTGCATTGTTCTTTTCAGTTTTTGCATTGTTCAGTTTTACGTTACATCGTCGTGTCATGTTGTTGGTCTTAGCATCTAGTTCGTTTAGAGTTTCGAGTTCTTGTCACGTCTAGTACCACTATCATCGCCGTTGCCGTCGTGCATTTGTTTCCATACTGTTGCACGTGAGGAAGATAGAATGAGGAGATTAGATTAGATTAGATTGGTTTCCCTTTTTCTCCACCAAATTCAAACTCCTAGCCATCCACCTTCACGTGAGTCCATACTCCCACTTCCCCCTCCTAATCACTGTACATCTAAGTTTTGAGTCGTGTCAAACACCTTGGTAAAATGTTGTTTTATGTCGGATTCGAGATCTATTTGAAAAAACAGAACCGGCATAACGTCAGCATTCCATTTTTATATAGTTCTAGTTTTAGGGTTTGGATTTTTACATTTGAGCTTCTGTAAATTTTTTATTTACGTATGAGTCCCTAAATTTTTATACCGAGGTCCATCAGTTGGTTTTTGCTGAAAAAATCAAAAAGAAAAAAAGGCAGAAAGGTGCTAAAAAAGAAGAGAAAAAAGCCACACCAAATGAAAAAAAGGAAAAAATAAAAGAAGAAAGAAGAAAAAAAGAAAAGAGAAATTCAATTGTTATCTTTGAAATTGCTTTCATATATCAGAGTATGCTTAGTTGTTTCTAGTGTTATCTTGTGATACCGTTTGTGTCTAGGCTCGCGTCTCTAGTATGTTCTAACCTCGGACCATCACGTAATTGACTTTGAACGGTTATTCAACTTTGCATTTTTTGATTTGATCATTTGTTATTCCTTTGCTAGATATTTAAGCCTACCCAGAGCTCCACAGATTTGATTGCAGCCGTACATCAGGTGTTTGCCAAGGCATCGGTACATCCAACCTCCATTAGGGTTTTTTGTTAAGTCGGTGTATGCCACCATTCCACTTGCTTTGGTAAGAAATTGTAAGAGCTTGGCTAAAAGCTTGAAAGTGTGTGATATTTGAGCCTCCACTACCTAGTAGTTGATAGGAGCGTACATATATTTTTTGTGTATGTTTATTGTTTTCTACTAACAATTGTAGGATCTTAGGACGGCTAGTATATGGCGCATTCTCCTCGCACGAAGGGCATTATGCAACATTTTGAAAGTGAGTGCACACATGGAAGGTGTTGATAATGACTTGCGGGTGACGAACGAAAAGATTGGACAAATGGTGGCTACGCAGATTACAACCAACAACCCGCTTGTTGGCTTGCAGGCATCTGCGACAGCCATCAAGAACAATCTTACTCATCTTCTCAGGCATTTCGACAACTTTCATAATGAGAGTAACCATTGGCGCTTGAATCGTAATCAATGAGGTATGAATGGAGGACACCATCGATGCGAGGTACATAATAATGATGATGCTTTTCATAAAATTGAATTTAAGATACCTCCTTTTGATGGAAAATACGACCCTGATGCATACATTACTTGGGAAATTGCAGTTGATAAAAAATTTGCATGTCATGAGTTTCCTGAAAATATACATGTTTGGATTGCCACTAGCGAGTTTACTGATTCTGCTTCTGTTTGGCGGATCGAACATGGTAAGAAAAATCATGATAACATACCTCAAACTTGGGATGCTTTAAAACAGGTCATGCGGGCTAGATTTATACCTTCTTATTATGCACGTAGTTTGTTACGTAAGTTGCAACAATTGAGACAGGGTACTAAAAAGTGTAAAAGAGTATAATCAGGAATTACAAATGGGTATGCTGTGTTGTAACTTAGAGGAGAATGAGAAACCTGCTATGGCTAGATTTTTGGGTGGTTTGAACCGTGAAATTCAGGACAAACTTGCTTGTCAAAGTTATTTATCTTTTTTTATTTGTTAGAACTTGCTTACAATGTTGAATGTAAAATAGTGGACATGAACAAGCAACAAGTTGTGCTTGTACCTCCTATTTTCCCATGTAATGATGACGTGCAAACTTGGGAGGAGCAATCTTTTGTGTCTCCTGTTACTAACACTTTGCAGAAAGTTCAAAATATTCACCAAGAGGAGGAAAACAATGTTCTTGAGAAGAAAGGTGAGAAGCATGAAGCATCTAAAATATCTAAAGAGAGTTTGCAAGGTAATTAAATGACGTTGAGATAAATGAAGGTGAGTCTTCTCAAGCTAAGCTACACATGTCCACTTTACATGCTAGTAGAGCAACCATTAGTGGAACCAATTACTGAGATTCCTTCGTCACAATTTGATTTACTTGTTGTTCCTTGTGATAAATAAGAGTTGTGTGATAATGCTTCACTTATATCAATGCCACAACTAGTGAATGAACATGTTATTTCTAGTGTTAGTTCTTTATGTCCGGATTTTAAGCATGTTGTTCAAATCACTAATGAAGTTAAGGAACGCGAATTACTATCGTCTTTAAATACTTTGGGCTATATTCTGTTTGATGACTTTTGCGAGCTTGATAATTTGAAAGAGCAATTATTTCCTAGGTCTCATTTTTCATGTCCAACTAATGTTATTTTTCATATCTTTGGCGAATATAATGATAGAGGAACATATTTGGTGCATAGAGTTTACATATGTTTGGATTTAGAACCTCTTGTAGACGTGGATAAAAATTGCAAGTTAGAGAGATATGTTATTGCTAATCATATTATCTCGAGTTTGTGTTGTTTTGATTTGAAAGAACATGATGGTTCTAAGGAAGAGGAGCAACCGGATCATTCAATGTAGTCACCATGCAACCAGTTAGTTGTGCCACATGAGTACTTGACCTTTGAAGAAGGGGAGCAAAATGAGCCGCAAGTAAAACGATCAAATGTGGTATCTATGTTTGTTGTCGTCCATCTCTATTACCAGGTACATCTGTTTCATAGGAGATTAATACTATTTGCTAAAAAACTAATGATATTACATGGCGAAATTTTATTGTGTTTGTTTTCATGTAGACACTTCTATGGGCAAGATCATGCACTACGCGACAAAAACCATATTGAAAAACCGAGGATGGTTTTCCGTGAAGAAGAGGAGGATGATGTGACCATGCATACTATGGATAAGACCATTGCTCACATCATATGTCCACAAGAAAACATCAAGTTCAAGCTTCACAAATTCTGGAATCCAATTCGTCCAGCTCTAACAGAGCTGAATTCAAACGTCCACCAAATATGCATACATGCTCTGATTTGGGTCCATGAGTACTTGATGGAAAGCTCTCGGAATCCTCTTTCCAATGGATCTAACCTCATCTCCAAATTTCTTCTCAATCAACCGCAATCACAGAAACAAGGTGTTGCATTACCTATAATGGGTCTATGGGCTTGCAACTTTATTTGTGACCTCGACCTAAGTGGCGCCCAAGTGGGACTGTTAACGGCAGAATTTGATAAGCCCCCCGGTGTTCCTATCGGCTCAGTGTTTATATCGGCTCAAAACTAGAATCGGCTTAGAGTTCGCAAGCGCCGATAGAGATTTTCTATTATCAATATCTTCACAATTGGATTCTTGTTTATATTCGGTTTGGAAAAATCTTATCCGGAAGATACCGAGTTCAGGAAGGATACGGCTTGTATCTATTAATTAGGAAGAATTTGTTAGCTTTTTTTTATCTTTAGAAAAGTGTGTTAGTGTCCAATAAGGGCTCGGTTTATATCCTTTTATCTTTAGGAAAGTTTGAATTGTAATATGTTAGGATCCTTGTCAACCTGTGGGTATAAATATGTAAGCCCGTGGTCCATGTAGAATATCTCTCGATCAATACACTTTGGCGCATCGCCACCTTTTTTCATCTATTCTACTTTATCATTCAACGGAACTTGGCACCCGACGCGGGGCTGCATCGGCTTCGATCTCGACAAAGGGTAAGTCCAAGGTACCGCCAACTCGAGCAATCGTATTGTCTACATCGACATCGTCCAAGGCTGCATCAGTACATTTGATCTCTTGGATTGCTTCGATTCGGTTAATATCTTTGCACGATTATTTATCATATGTCTCTGTTGAATCTACTACTAGTATCTCGATTTGGCTCTATCGGTTGTTTCTCGCTTTAGGGTTTCTGCCGATATGGGTTAAATTGTTATATTAGATTAGATTAGCTTAGGCATCCACCACCCTGAAAATCGGTCAAGGGCTTGATTGTCTAGATACTGCGTTTCTTTTCATACTTGGTGCTGCATCAGTTCAGTTTGACCTACTAAGTCGTGATTAGAACCGTGATCTCTAGCCTGCCTGTTGGCTGCCAATAATGGTTTCATCGGGGTTTCAGCCGATGAGTTATCTGTACATGACATCGGCTATGCTATGAATACATATAATCTTTGTCTTAAGATATGTTTAGACATAAGTAATTTATACTGACTCGGTACGCTACCGATCTATCCCAGTCACATGGTCTAAGCATATTTTGAGATCCAGATTATATGCTATTGATATCTACTGCCGATCCCATGGACGTTGCATCGGCTTGTAAGGGATTGCATATGAGTTGGTTTTTAGCCGATGACAACAGAGTATTCATTATTCTCTAGCCGATGTGTGCTTAATATTCACATCAATATCTATGTTATCATGTGATCCGTTTATGATATTATATCATCGTGTTTTTTGTCAGCCAATCGCCTTTATATAGATGTTTTCTCAGCACACTTCCGATGGATCAAAACCCTAACTGCATCGGCTAACATCGGCATCGGCTGGAATCACGCTATCAGCCTATTAGGCGATCGACTGTCTTGGCGACTGACCTATCGGCCAATATACCTTGTCAGTGGCACGATCAAACTGACTGGCACGCCCGTGCTTCATCAATTTTAGGACCAACACTGGAGCTAAGCAGATCTCCCAGGCCACCGTGTGATTTTACGTCAACACATCTCTTGGCATGCCAGCGGTGGTAAGGATTTGGCGTCAACACTCCCAACCTCCAAATCCAAGCTCTCCCATCATCCTCCACCAGGTCACCACATCACTTTTGGCCCACCGCCAACTTGTGATGGTTGCCACGGCTTCAAATGAACTCCGATTTGGGTGTTTAAGTACTTCACAGAAATCTTATAAAGTCTACTTTCTAATAGATCCGATCTCACTTCCATATCTATTACAGGCCGGACACAATCATCAATTTAGTACAAATACCTTGTTCTGCCCGAGGTGTTGCGCCATCAAAATTGGGCCGATAGGCCTTGTATCATGTCGAGTCCATTACGAACACGTCCTAGGGTTGGAGGACAGCCCAAACCGTTCCCCCACCTGTATAAATACCCCGTAGCTGCCATAGAACAATTTGGGTTTTGTTAGATTAAAGTTTTAGCCATTGCTACTTTACCTTGTAGTTACGTGTGACGGATAGACCACCTAATTACTCGTCTTCAGGACCCTAACTTATTATTTGTATTCAATTTCTAATTGCAATTCAGATTGCTTTTATCTTGTTTTTGCTTGTTTCTTAGATTTGCTTGTAGGAATAAGGTTGATCTGTATCGGCAAGATCAACAACCCATAGAGAGGTGTATTGATCGCTAAGGCGCAACACAACAACGTCTCGTACGGTTGTAGTAGGATTGTCAGCGTTTCTTCCAAATCGTAGTTATCATCAACTCACCGAAAGATCGGGACACCATAGTGTATATCAATATGTTACACGCGAGTGACCTGGCAGGGCCTTTTGTATTGTAAGTTAATACTCCAAAAATAACCTATCCTTAATCATTTAAACCCAACACCCACCCACAACAAACCGGACCAACAGACGCAACAGAGGAAGAGCTTCAGTCCATTAGAAAAAGAAGAAACCATAGTCTCCTCAGTCCCATTTCCATCCCGTCGCCGCATGCACACATCTCCAAGTCGTGTGTCTCATCCACAGTCATGATTCATGAGGAGCATAATCTACGTCGTCGTGCGCCTCCACCGTTTGCTCTTGCATCGCCGTGTGCTTCCCCTCGATCCTCTACTCCAGTCTGCAGCTCCATGCATCTCCCCTATCGCACTGGTTGTCGACTGCCGCTGCTAGCGCCCTACACCTGCTCCCCTCTTCGTTGTCCCGTAGGCCACTAACTGCTGACGCCTGCACCATTTCACTTCTCCCTTGTCCTACTAGTCATTGGTTGCCATCACTCCCACACTATCTCCTTTCCCAAAAGTCGTCATTGGCTGCGAGCTTGGAGGTGAGAAAGAGGTATGCTGTGCGGGGCCCGGTTAGGTGACAAGTCCCCGGAGAGGCCGGGGCCGAGTGTTGTTCCTATCCAACCCACCCCCACCCCGTCCCCATTGCCATCCCTATCAAAGATGGAGAAGAGCAGAAAAAACATAAAGAAGAGGCACAAGGAGAACAAAAGACAAAATTGTAATTTCACATTGCATTGTGGCAAATGAATTAGTTAATATAATAATTGCACTACTAGTTGGAGAGCTATGCTCGATTTAATCAAATGGCGCACCCCTTCCCTACCTCGTCAGGCTGGGCCCACCCAACTGCCACTGCTACAGAAATAGCTATAGGTGTTGGTTGGGAAACCCCCATAAGTTCTAGTTTCCCAACCAGAACCTATTAGTCGGCACCTTTATGGTTTTCTCAAAGGTGCCAGTTTAGGAACCGACACCTTTGAGGTTCCACGATCCAAAAAAATGGCTCGATGCATCGGCTTGAATCGAGCCGATGCATCGAGCAGCTCCCCATCCAACATCGCACATCCCACATCGAACACCATGATTCATAATCAAATAACAATGTAGTGTCTGCATCTGAATCCCACTCAAATGAACAGAAACATCACAATCCCAGAGAAGCATATACATCAGGGCAGGGAGAGAAGGAGAAGAGCAAACAAGAAGATATACAACTCATAGGGCAGCGGGCAAAGGAAGCGGCTGGCCAGATGGCACCATGCCAGCCATGGGAGCGAAGGAGGAAGGTCCACACTCTATGGCTCGGTGCCACCGAGCTCGCCACCAAGCTAGCCATAGTGCAATACCGGCCCACGCCGCTCGCAGTCGCCCAACCCAAGCCCCAGCCACCTCATCCTCCCATCCGTAGCCACCCACCACCTCCCCTCCCACCGGATTTGGTGGAGAGGAGGCACCACCCACCGCGCGCCACTCGTAGACGCTCCTCAGGCGCCGCCGCCTGTCGCCCACCACCTCCGCTCAGGCGTCGCCTCCCCTCCCCCTGATCTGGCGGAGGGGAGGGTGTCGCCGCTGCCATCGGGCCACCGTCGCCGAATGAGAGGGAGAGAGGGAAGAGCAAGAGAGACGGACCGAGGGAGGGAGAGAGAGTGAGGAGAGTGATCAATCGATCTAGATCAGTGACCTTATCCTTGTCATGGGCCTCGCTGGCTCGGCTCAACTTCTTGTCAGCTCAGCTCAAATCTTAGGTACCAGTTTTTTTAAAAAACCAACACCTATAATATATTATAGGTGTCGGCGGGGTCGTTGGCAGTTCTTCAAGGGGGCAACCCAAGAAGGTAGAAGAGTTCGGTCAAGGGTGTCTCACCGATGGGTCTGATGGTCGACTCGGAATCACAGCGAGCCAAGAGACAAGGATCTATACTGGTTCAGTCCTCCCAAAGAATAATAGGCCTACGTCCAGCATGTGCATGTTCTTTCATAGGGTGGATGTTGCAGAAGGATTACAATGAGCAGACGAACAAGCTCAGAGCGACGGAAGAGTTTCTAGCCCTTGGCTCCCTCGCCCTGCCCTCCCTTTTATAGCTTAAGGGGGGTAGTTACAGGGGAACTTAGGAGCCAAGAAATCTATGACTAAAAGCTAAAAAGTAGGAACAAACAATATCTGAAAAGGTACATAATGATCTACTGGGTCCTGCACGCCATGGATATCTCATACTCTATCTCTCCTTGGGATCCCTCTTCCGCAGGTATTTCTCGCAGTATTGTCGGGTGACGTCATCTCTTGCCGGGTTGTCCCCTCCCTGCCTCCTCTATGGCTTCTTGCAGAGCAAGTCTTCCTTTCCGAGGTGGTCTGAGGTCGGGCTTCACGAGTTGAGGTCGAGGATGGCTTGCAAGGTCGGACCAAGGGGGAGGTCGGGGCAGCCGACCCCAACCGGAGGTCGGGCCGGCGACCTATTTCCGAAGTACTCCCAGTCCGACTCCAGCTGTCCTCTAATTGGCTTCATGGGCTATCTTGGGGTGACACCCCCCATAATAGGTGGTGGTTTTTTTAAAAAAAATTGATACCAATATGGTATAGGTACCGGTTCGTTTTCTTTTGTTATTCAAAGGTGTCGGTTCTTTATTTTTTAGCCCACGAAAGATGAAAAGAATATGAATAGATGTCGGTTTTAAATAAACAGATACCTATAAACTGGTCCCTATTAGGGTTTTTTACTAGTGCGCTCCCTCTCCCCTCGTCTCCTCCACGCACCAGTTGGCAAGAGCAATCTTTTTATTATCAATTCCAATATCCAATCTATATCTATAGATCCTATATAAGTATCCCACTAACTGTGATTTGGTTAAGTCACGTCATTAACAATTGATTAGCCATTGGATTAGACAGTATCAACTTTTTGAGCCGTTCTGATTGAATCATCCTAGACGCACACGGCGGTCCCGGCCCATTCGGAAAGGGAAAAGAAAAAAAAAATCAAGCGGCTGACCCTAACAATGGAGGGTGTGCCACTCGTGCTCAACGCCCCCCAACCGCCGCACGCGCGTCAATCCTTCTATGGCTAGACCAGGCGCCGTCATTAGTAGCATTAATTACCTCTTTAAATTTCTTTGCATTAATTGTCTCTTTAAATTTCTTTTAAATCCTCCAACAGTGATAGTAATCCCCATACATCCTCAATCACATATCTCTGCACTGCGAAAATGCATTTGGAGTATCACAGGTCAGTGACATTGTTCTTACCATGCGAAAGAATTTGACGTTTTTCATTTGTTCATTTCAGTTATTTTTTCTTATATCCCTTCCATTGACATACAGGAACAAGTTGGTTAAAAAAATTGTTGCCGCTAAGCTTAGTTTGTGCAATTTCTGGTGAATCTGTATTTGCTATCCCTGCACGACACGAGCAATGTTTCGGTGCTCTCTACTAACAGCTAGTAGAGTATTACACTACTAATAAAAAATAATCCAAATCATTTGTTATAAAATAGTAATTTACTTATCTCACTATTCGTTGCATAAAGAGGAAGCAAAGAAGCATTTTGCGTGTGGATAACAACACCTTCGGCCGGCAGCTCTTCTGGATCCCAAGTCTCTCCTGCCAGCAGCGATACACTCCGGCGCCCATGTAAGCTGATGCGGATCTACCTATATCTACATTGTTCTTTGCATACGAATCAGAATATAAGGAGAACTCCTTCTATCTAAGTATATACGTGAAATATATGAGAATATGATGCTACATAATATTTGTCACACTGCTAGAGAAAGGCTCAATTGTCTCGAGTTGATAACCCTCGAGTAGTTCCGGTTATCAAATCGAGACTACGAATCCGGGATTAAAGATCACCATCTCTAGTCCTGGTTGAAATAACCGGGACTAAAGATGCATCTTTAGTCCCGGTTCGTGGCTTCAACAAGGACTAAAGATGACGGATCCGGCCACGTGGCTCCGCTATCTTTAGTCCCGGTTGGAGCCACCAACCGGGACTAAAGATTTTTTTATTTTTTTAATTTGCTACTTTCTCCAGCAGTGCTACTGCATATATATTACACACATATATTATATATTACATATATACATATTTTACATATATATATATTATATGTATAAATATATAAGTTACACATATATAAATGAACTTAAGAAAGGAAATATATACATATAATATATTACCAAAACATATACACATATGTACAATATCCACATATATTTTGTATATTACGAAACATTGTCTATTTTGTGGATCCGGTGGTTAAGTTACTCTGCTCGTTTACAAATCCCATCAATTCTTCCTAAGCGGCTGGTATGAAAGTCTCGTGGGGAAGGTTGTCTCTTACTCGCATAAGCTATCATTAATTCGATTAAACGAGAAATAAATATATGAAGTGAATAAGAAATCGAGACGTAATGTATGAATGACTGTTATACGTACATCTATATCGTCGATAGTTGTGACATCGGTCACAGAGCGGTGAATGTAGTCGCAGACGTAGTATCTGCATAAGTTGGTGCCATGCGACTGTTTCGCACACTAAAGGAGAAACGACGACAGATTTAATATACATTTCATATTTTAGAACAAAGTAATGATTCAAAACAACTTTGGAGTATGTTACTCACTAGAAAGTTCATCCTCACGGAGAGGTTATCTTTTCAATTTCCGCGAACATTAGCCCGGAGCCGTTCCCATGCCCTACGTGCAGTTGAAAGTTAGCTAGTAATTATCCGAGAACCGCATATATGCAATAACAAATAAGATGGCATTACCTATTTAGCAGTTCAAATATCTTTGCGTACGTGGACGCTGGTTTATCCATTGAGTCAAAGACATGGATCCGCGAGTTATCCATGTCAATTATTAACAGAACCCAGTGAAATCTGCAAATTGGTTTAGATGACACATATGAAAATTTATGTATGCACACGGGATTGAAATCGGTATGGAAGGAAGAAAATACTTACGTGGTGTTGTAGGGCAGAAGGATAAACGACCGAAAGTGGTTTATCACCAGCGCATTGTAAATGTTGTCCATTGTTGGATTAGGAAATTGATCAACCAATACGCCGTTGATTTTGCGTGGATCCATGAATCCATGTTTGGTACAGTCGTGCTTGTTGCAGTATTGGATCGCCATTCTACAACGACTAAAAAGAATTTTAGTCAGCTAAATACAAGGAGGTAAGAAAAAAATAACAGAACGATACATACAGAACCCGCGTGGCTAGAAGTGAGACGTCGAGGGCATCAAGCTGGTACAGGTCGAATATGTCTTTGAATCGGATATAGAAGTCGTCACCTCCATCGAAGAAATAGTCCAGTGAATATCTATCAGTTATCATCTCTCCACCCTTGCTGGATTCTTGCATGTACCACTTGTGGAAGCGGTACATCTGTGTAGGTAGCTTTTTCACTTGATCCGGCTTTACAAGAGGCTTTCCAAGTTTGAACTTGTATTTCAGCAGAGCCTTCGCCAGGGGAGCATGGCCGTGTAATTGATCCATTGAAATTCCAGCAGATTCCATAAATTGTCTTAACTCTGATCTAACATTTGGAACTGTGTTGAACTCTTGAGGTTTCTGAGGCTACATGCCGAGCTAGGGTACATCTTTGCCCGTTCTCTTCGCCTTGCCAGCAGCCTTCCGAATAGTCCTGTCGTAGTCGGACTGTAGTTGAGGTTGCGATTCAGGCTCTGGCATTAGTACGTTTTCTTGAAGAAGTCCTTGGTCTCCTGGGGGATTTCAGGAGGCTTCTCAAGAGACTTTTTTCTGAAGTGAGCCCTGACTTCAGCTTGGACAGCTTCTTCAAGCTCCTCTGGAGTCTTCTCGTATGAAAGCTTCTGTGCGGGTGGTGGCGTCTTCTCAATTCTTTGAATCTCTCTTATTGGATGACCGCTTGATATTGACGACGCACTCTTTGATGATGACCGTTTAGGAGTCGGTGCTCATTGTGGCGATAGAGGAGGGTTGGAAGACGGTGGAGTTGGAGACGGCCGTTTAGGAGTCGGTGCTCGTGGAGGCGACGCAAGAGGCGGAGGAGGCGGAGGCGGTGAAGGAGGCGGAGGAGATGGCCCACGTGGAGGCGAGGGCGGTGGAACGATAGGAGACGTTGTTCGTCCAGGGAATATTATGAAAATCTTCCTCTAGAGAACTATTCCATGAGCTGTTTCTCCTAGCGTCGTCTCCCCGTCTCCTCCGGGGATATCCAGCTCGAGATTCTCATAGCCGCGTTCCACCTGTTCAATTTCAACTTTGGAGTACGAAGGTGGAACGGGCTAGGAGTGGTAGGTGCAGTCTCGTGTTACTGGAATGGCCATGCCCGACGCGACCTGTTTGAGAAGATTGCTTATTAGTTAGTTATTCAAGGAAATATACGTACAACATAAAAGTACCAACATACCTTTATTGTTATGTTCTTTAGCAGAATGTGCAGCTCATATGGGGTCCGCTGTGTGATGTCATCAACGGGGCATGGCGGACCCGGCTCAGCTTGTTGGGCCAAGTCGCCTTCATTTTCAGTTGAAGCGCAGCTGCTGCGCTGCTGCTGTAGTTGAGTGGTTGTTGCTGGATTCTGCTGTTGGCTAACCTAATGGCTCCGCTCCTTAGCCAACTTTAGGGCCAGCCTTTCGTCCACAATCTGATCAATCTGCGAGAGCTTCATTTCCATCTCAGCGAACCTCGCATCCTGCTCTCGCTTTGACCTCATTCGGCTCTTGTATGTGTCGACGTCAGCTTGGAACCCGTATTTCTAGGGGACGACGCCTTTTCCTCGTGTACACCCCGGGTGCTCTGGGTTTTGGAGAGTGAGCGTTAGCTCGTCCTTCTCTCTGTCGGGCCTGAACGCGCCCGAGGAAGTGGCCTGCAGCGCCTCCTCTAACCTCCATCCCGCTTCTTGAATTTCATCACCAAAGATAACTGTGTCATCGACGGGATTAAGTGAGCCGCCGTGAGCATAAAACCAGTGATTTGATCGTTTCGGCCAGTTGGCTGTGCCTAGAACGATATCTCGCGCTTCAAGGTCGGCTTCCATTTTCTCCCATTTCTCCATTGCTTTCTTATAGCCGCCTGACCCAAGCCTGTGATGATATTTTTTCTTCGCTGCGTTGGCCTTGTTCTTTTCTATGATTGCTCGCGCTTCTTCCTCAGTCTTGTGTTCAACAAAAGCATCCCAATGATCTCTGAGCTTTGGGAACTTGTCAAAGTCTGGGTTCTGGCCCTTCAGGATGTATTTCTTGTGTAACTCTTTCTTATAGTTCCTCAAGAGCTCTGCCATTTTCTTTAACGTCCATTCCTTGACCCTTGCTTGTTGTGAGTCTGGGATGGTGAAAGTTTGCAGCATTGTGGTCCACAACGTTTCTTTCTCTGTGTCCGGGAGATAGCTCTTCTCATCTCCTCCTTTGGTTGATCGCCTCCAGTTGGCAACGCTTATGGGCACGTGATCCCTCACCACCCATCCGCTGTGCGCCACAAACTTCCTTGCGGTGTCCACTGGGGCACTTGGTCGACCGTCAGATGCTACCTCTCTTATGACATGTCGACCCTCTATGCGCTTGCTGAGACCATGTTGCCCGCGTGCCCTCTTCTGTCCAGCGAAGGCGCAGGCGGAGGTGGAGCCCTCATTCCGCTCCTCGTTCCCCTCCTCGTCCCCCCCCTCATTCCCCTCCTCGTTGAGGTATTGATTTGGATCTTCATTCCCCTCCTCGTTGTAAAACTATGTTCCTCGTGCGATCTCATCAAGGAGAAACTGTTCCTCGTCACGATCCGCCATTTGATTGTTGTGGGTTGAGGACTTAATCAAAGAATTCTGAAAAAAAATTATTCGGTTAATACATGTATCAATTATTCAGGAAAATCATGTATGTCTACGTAAAAAAGACAACAAGAAGAAGATGGATTCAAAATCACAGATTATCTCCATCCTAGAAGAGACTTCTAAAGAATATCACAATTATAGATATGGACACTAGTCTCTAGCATGTGCCAGACTACGTTCTATATTTTCCTTCTTCTTCTCTTTTGTTTCTCTTTGATAGAACACGACCGACCGACCGTTCGTTCTATCATTCACGTCCGTTAGTTCGGACCCTTAACCCTAACCCTAACCCTAACCCTAAACTATCGTCCGTTCGTTCTATCGTTCGTTCACATCCGTGAGTACGATCATCTGGAGGAGAGGAGAGAAAGACAGGAGAAAGATGTGAGAGAGATAAGGTGGAGAGGTGTGGAAGCGGAGAGGAAAGGAGAGATAGAGGTCGTTGCATGCCTATGTACGTTGTAACAACCGAACGAACGACCGACCGAACGAACGAACGACCGAACGACCGACCGAACAAACGAACGAGTGTCCGTCCGTCCATTCGTCCACATCCGCTCGTCCGTCCGTCCGTCCGTTCGTCCGTCCGTTCATTCGTCCGTCCGTTCGTCCGTTCGTCCGTTCGTCTGTTCGTCCGTTCGTCCGTTCGTCCATTCATCCGTCCGTTCGTCCGTTCGTCTGTTCGTCCGTTCGTCTGTTCATCCATTCGTCCGTCCGTTTGTCCGTTCGTTCATCCGTTCGTCCATTCGTCCGTCCGTTCCTCCGTTCGTCCGTTCGTCCACGTCCGTTCGTCCATGAACGAATGAGTGTAGTTTGTTCCTCCGTCTGTCCGTCCGTCCGTTCGTTTACGTCCGTTTGTTGATTTTATCGTTCTCGTTCGTTCGAAAATTCACACTTCACATACACATTCAAATTTCAAATTTAAATACACATTCAAAATTCAAAATTCACATACACATTCAAATTTCAAATTTAAATACACATTCAAAATTCAAAATTCACATATAAACAGTCCATTCACATATAAACAGTCCATTTACATATAACCAGTCCATTTACATACAAAATTCAAATTCAAAATTCAAAATTCACATATAAAGTTCAAAAATACAAAATGCATGCAGAGGGGAGGCAGAGTGTGGCGGCGGCGGCGAGGATGCAGAGGACGGTGGCCGTTTAGGGTTTAGGGGCCGGTCGGCGTGGGGATCGGGGCCGTGGGGAGGGCACGAGGGGAGTGGGCGGCGTGGGGAGGGCGGCGGCGCGGCGGCGACGGCGGTTGTGGCAGCGGCGACCGCGACGATGGCGGTGATGGCGATGGCGTCGACGATGGCCAACCCTAGCGCATCACAATGTGGGGAATTCTTTGGGGGGCGGGGGCGCTAACCTGTGACGGCGACGAAGAGACGGCGGGCGGCGGTCCTCCGTGGCGACGACAACGACGACGAAGACGGCGGAGACGGCGTCTTTGTGGCGGCGTCCTGGGCTCGGCGACGGCAACGAAGACGAAGATAATGCAATTGCAAAGTGCGAAAACGGCTCAGTATTGGATCCCCAGTGAGGCCCTTGCTATATATAGTCACGGCATCTTTTGTCCGGTTGAAGCCAAAAACGGGACAAAAGATACTTTAGTCCCGGTTGGTGGCTCCAACCGGGACAAAAGATAGGATCTTTAGTCCCGGTTGAAGCCACCAGGGGACTAAAGATGGCTGTCTTGGTTGGTGGCTTCAACCGGAGAAAAGATAGATCTCTAGTCCGGTTGGATCCACCAACCGGGACTAAAGATTACGGGGCAGCCACGTGGCCGGGTAGGTGGACATCTTTAGTCCGGTTGTAGCCACCAACCGGGACTAAAGATGGTTTCCCGCCCACTAAAATTCACCTCTAGTCCCGGTTTATTTTACAAACCGGGTCTAATTATTAGAGTGCCCTATTTTAATGTATTTTATATTCATATATAATTATAATGTTCATATGTTGATATATTTTATATTCATATATAATTAACATATGTTCATATATTAATATATAATTAACATATGTTCATATAATTAACAAAAAATATTATAAATTGAAATAATATTTTGAAAATTTTAAATTTAAAATAATAATAAACTATTTAAAATTTAAATAATAATATATAATTAACATATGGCTTATTTGAAAAATATTTTAAATTAAAATAATAACATATAATTAACATTTAGGAGATTTAAAACTATTTTAAATTTAAATAATAATAAATAATTAACATATGGCCTATTTGAAATAGTTTATCTTAGTCGTCTCATCCGTATCCGCATCCAGCTGCTCCTGATGATCCGTGGAGAGGCCTCGACGCCTTCTTTCTACCTTCTTCACCGATCTTGGTCTCTTCAACATGTCATGATTCTCGTAGTAGCCTTTTTGCTATTTTTACTCATCGCTCCTTGTAACATATACAAAGCTTTTTTTTCTTGCTCTTCTCCCTTTGCTTCATAATTTTTCTGTCTTGCTCTTTCTTAGATAATCCAACAGCCACCTCATTCCGTGATGGCGGCGTAGCAGTACTCGTGTATCTCCATCAAACTTGGAATAGCGAAAGATATGACAATGATTGGATAGTGCGGCTATATATAGAGAGCTGAGCAATGATGGATGCAAGACATACTGACATGCAAATTTTACGAGGGTCCATTGAAACCACTCTAGATACACATCGAAGAAGGGAATGTTGAGACCGCTGGTCCTGAAGGCAATAATTTACAATAATTTACATGTTGTATTCTCTATTCTCTAAATCATTATGATTGTCATTACACATATTGACTTATGGACTCAAAAAAATGAGACCTATAAATTAAGGATGGTTAAAACAGTGGCATACTCGAATATTATCACATATAAAATTACCACACACAATAACCTTATGTGAACCCTGAATTTAACTTCTAACCTAAAACGATTTGAATGAAGAAATGACCGTGACATGGCTGCCTATGGTGTTTGGCACATGGAGGGACCAGCAGTACTTATATAAAACTGTGCAGAGCTGGCACTCGCAACCCTCCTCCAATTCCATTTTCTTCCGCAATGATGGCTTGCCTCTCCCGTTCCCGTCTCAATGCCTCGGCGGCGCCATGGAAGCCGCCGGTGACGCGCACGACGGCGGACTACCTCTATTCACCCGCTGTGATCGAGCAGTACTACCCGCCGCCGCCGCCGCTGCAGTCTTTGCTCCCGCCGCCACCGCTGCCACCGGTCTGCGGCAGACCGGTTGCTGTTCCCACTAGCTGCGGTTGCCGCCTGCCAGAGTTTCCTTTCGATTGGGGTTCCTGCCATCCCGCACGCTGCTGCCGGGTGGGCGGCGCCACCACTGCCGCCGCCGATGGTGCCAGTGATGATAGTGTATCGCCGCGTCGTGCAGCCTTCGTCGCCGGCAGCACATGCCACGCGATGCCGGATCACGGAGATTGAGGCCTCGACGCCTTCTTCCTACCTCTTCACTGATCTTGGTCTCTTCAACATGTCATGATACATCGTAGTAGCCTTTCTGCTGTTTTTACTCATCGCTCCCTGTAACATATACAAAGCTTTTTTTCTTGCTCTTCTCCGTTTGCTTCATAATCTTTCTGTCTTGCTTTCTTAGATAATCTGACAGCCACCTCATTCCGTGATGGCGGCGCAGCAGTACTCGTGTATCTCCATCAAACTTGGAATAGCGAGAGATATGGCAATGATTGGATAGTGCGGCTATATATAGAAAGCTGAGCAATGATGGATGCAAGACAGACTGACATGCAAATTTTACGATGGTCCACTGAAACCACTCTAGATACACATCGGAGAAGGGAATGTTGAGACCGCTGGTCCTGAAGGCAATAATTTACAATAGATTCAAAAATTTACAATAATTTTCAATAAATTCAAATGATAGCTATAATATTCAATGATTCAATTTAATTTACATCATCCATAGATAAATTTTTAGCTAAGTGACATTTGTCCTCACGTACTTTCTCCGCACAATTGTTCCTTAGTTATGATCGTTGTGTGAGTAAGGGGTGTCCTCATTTGATAGGAGGATACTCGGGTCAACCGCCACCGCGAACGGAGGTTGCCCATCAAACTGATCATAATCTTCGTCAGTTCTATCCTCGACTCCCACGATTTTCCTTTTGCACAGGAGAACCACGTGGCGCTTTGGCTCATCGGACCCTTTCCCCTTCTTTGATTTGCTAGCCATGTCCTTGACATGGAAAACTTGTCGTACATCATTGGCAAAGACGAAGGGTTCATCTGAGTATCCAACCTTGCTCAGGTCGACCGTTGTCATCCCACTTGCATCAATGGTTACGCCTCTACCACTAAGCCTAACCCACTGGCACCGAAACAGAGGGACCTTCAGAGGTCCATAGTCCAGCTCCCATATGTCATCGATGCTGCCATAATATGTGCTAGCCGTATCGTCGTATCCCACGGCATCAATGCGGACAACGCTATTCTGATTTGTGCTCTTTAAGTCTTGGGCCCGTGTGTAAAATGTGTACCCATTGATTTCATATGCCTGGAATGTGGTGATTGAGCAAGATGGTCCCCTCGCCATGAAGGCTAGTTGTTGGTCAATGCTCGCGTTGCCCATGAGACGTTGTCGCAGCCAAGCAGACAATGCATCGATGTGATGGCGTGTAATCCAGGCATCCGTCTTATCGATTTTTTCCGAGCGAACAATCGCTAAGTGCTCCTCGATGTAAGGAGCCACCAAGGAAGATTGTTGCAACACGGTCCAATGTGCTTTCCTGTACAAGTCATTGTCTATGTTCATTATTGCCTTCCTTCCAAAAGTTCCCTTCCAGCGTAGTCTACCTTCGGGGCTTGATTCATGCACCCCGATGGGACGGAGGTCTTCAATAAAGTCGACACAAAACTCAATCACCTCCTATGTTCCATATCAATTGGGGATGCTGGCCTCCGGACGCGAACGGTTACGGACGTACTTCTTTAGAACGCCCATATACCTCTCGAAGGGAAACATGTTGTGTAGGAATACCGGACCGAAGGTACGGATCTCTTTGACAAGGTGGCATAGGAGATGCGTAATGATATTGAAGAAGGAAGGCGGAAAGATCATCTCAAAGCTGACAAGACATTGGACCACATCATTTTGAAAGTCTTCTAGTCTGTCTGGATCGATGATCTTCTGTGAAATTGTGTTTAGGAAAGCACATAGCTTTGTTATTGTTGCCTGGACATTATCAGGAAGGTTACCCCAAATTATAACGGGAAGCAGTTGTGTCATCAACACGTGGCAGTCATGGGACTTTAGATTTGTCAACTTCTTATCCTTCGTACTTATTATTCCCTTTATATTTGAGGAGTATCCAGACGGTACCTTGATGCTCTCCAGGCATTCAAACATTATTTCCTTCTCTGCCTGCTCAGAGTGTAGCTGGCTGGACTTAGGTATTGGGCTCCTTTCTCCTTTGGTTGCGGGTGAAGGCCGTCGCGTTGTGCCATATGTTTCAGATCGTTACGTGCCTCAAGTGTATCTTTTGATTTTCCGTATACACCTAGGAAGCCAAGCAGGTTTACGCAAAGGTTCTTGGTGAGGTGCATCACGTCGATTGCGTGGTGGACGTCCAAGACTTCCCAGTATGGCAACTCCCAAAAAATTGACTTCTTCTTCCACATCGCCGCGTGACCACCTTCACCTGCTATAGATTGGTTTCCGGGTCCCTTTCCAAATACTACTTTGAGGTCTTTCACCATGGCAAACACGGCCTTTCCGTTGCGATGCTTTGGTTTAGTACGATGGTCTGCCAGTTGATCAAAATGTTTGCCTCTTCTCTGGACTGGGTGGCTTGCAGCAAGAAAGCAACAATGGCCCATGTACACTACCTTCTTACAGTGTTTCAGGTACGTACACTCAGTCTCATCCATACAGTGGGTGCAATCGTTGTACCCCTTGTTTGACTGTCCGGATAGGTTGCCAAGTGCAGGCCAATCATTGATGGTAACAAACAGCAACACTCGTAGGTTAAACTGCTCCTGTTTATCTTCATCCCACATGGGAAGACCTTCTTTCTTCCACAGCAGTTTTAGATCTTCGATCAGCGGTCTCAGGTACACATCAATGTCGTTACCAGGTTGCTTCAGGCCTTGAATAATAACCGACATCTGAATGTAATTTTGCTTAATGCATAGCCAAGACGGGAGGTTCTAGATACACATCGTCACAGGCCAAGTGCTATGCCCGCTACTCATCTCTCCAAAATCATTCATGCCGTCCGTGTTTAAGCCGAACCTTAGGTGTCTTGCATCCTCGCCGATGTCTTCAAATGTTCTGTTGATGTTCCGCCACTATGACCCATTGGCGGGATGTCTCAGCATGTCGTCTTGTAGGCGTTCTTCCGCGTGCCAACACATCATTCTTGCATGCTCCTTGTTCCTGAACAGACGCTTCAGCCATGGTATTATAGGAAAATACCACATCACCTTAGCAGGAACCCTTTTCTTCGAGGGCCATCCGTCAACTTCGCCTGGATCATCTCGTCTGATCTTGTATCGAAGTGCTTTACAAACCGGACATGCTTCTAGGTTCTCATACTCCTCACTGCGGTAGAGGATACAATCGTTAGGACATGTGTGTATCTTCTGTACCTCCAGTCCTAGAGGGCAGACTAACTTCTTAGCCTCGTACGTTGATTCCGGCAGTTCGTTTTCCTCTGGAAGAATGTTCTTCACGAGTTTTAGTAACTCGCCAAATGCCTTGTCACAGACATCATTTTTGGCCTTCCATTGCAAGAATTCCAGCGTGGTACCCAACTTTTTGTGCCCCTGTTCACAGCCTGGGTACAAGGACCTTTTGTGGTCCGTCAACATACGCTCCAATTTTTGCACCTATATGTCGCGCAACATCTGACCAAGGTCATCGGCACCGTCGTTTTCTTCAGCATCCCCGCCCGCCTCGCCCGCTATATTCTCTTCAAACCCACCGTATTGACCACAGTCCGGAATGTTGTCGTCGTCTTCTTCATCTTCTTCCATTACAACCCCCACCTCTCCGTGCGATGTCCAGCAATTGTAGTGAGGCATGAATCCCAACTAAAACAAGTGGGCATGAATAATTCTTGATGTAGAATACTCCTTATCGCTTTTGCACTTTTTGCATGGACAACGTATGAAACCCTTACGCTTGTTGGCATCGGCCACACTCAAAAAATAATGCATGCCTTGAATAAACTCTCTTGACCGTTGATCCGCGTTGTACATCCATTGCCGATCCATCTACGGAATGCAAAAAATCGTAAGAAAATTCCACAAAATTCAAATCATTTAAATATTATTACAATAATTATATATATATATAATCGACAATTATTATATACTAATCCAACATACACAATGTGCTCTTCTAAAAAAATTGGAATTATCTTAAAAGTTCTTTTAAAGTGATAAACATACAATTAATTGATTATTTTACATCTATTTTAAAAGGTCCTTTCTCATCTATTTTATAACTTTTTTGTCCAAAAGATTCTCTCTCATCATTTTTCATAAACATTTTTTGAGATAAAATTGTATGGACTAAATTGCTAGAAATGTAACGTGCTAAGCATACTTTTCTTCCTCTTTATTTTCCCTAACTTTTTTCTGATCACAATGCAATGTACTTAGCAAAATAATTAGTCCAAACAAATTTTCACTCTCCTCATATTTACAAAAAATCTAGAGATGAAAATGTATAGAAAACAACTGCAAAATGTGAAGTGCTTAGCATAGATCATAAGAGGAAGAAGTTGCTAACCTTGTAGATAGCAAAGATTTATGTATTATCACCAAAACAAAATCACAAAAAATTTTGGCAGCACCTCCCTCTAGCTAGAGAAAAATTTTAAAGACAAGTGTAGCTGGCTCGGGCTGGAGGAGGAAGGAGTTTAAAAAGGAACCCAATTTTTAGTCCCGGTTGGCGTTACCAACCGGCACTAAAGATCATCTTTAGTCCCGGTTGGTGTTATCAACCGGACTAAAGATGGCGCCAGAGGCTGTCAGAACTTATCAGAGCGCTGGACATCTTTAATCTCGGTTGGTAACATCAACCGGGACAAAAAATAGCATCTTTAGTACCGGTTGGTGTTACCAACCGGGACTAAAGATGACCGGCACTCTGACAGGTTCTGACAATATTTGAACCGGGACTAAAGATGATCTCTAGTCCCGGTTCTTGTCACGAACTGGGACTAATGTTCTCAGAAATTCATAGACTTTTTAAACCGGGACTAGAGATATTCTTTAGTCCCGGGTGCAACTCAAACCGGGACTATTGTGGATTTTGGCACTTCAAGCGAAAATGGTTTCTCCAGTAGTGTCACTTGATCAGTTTTAGACGTAAGTGATTTAACCATTATCATGCATACAACATGTGGGTCCAGCGGGAGGTGAGGGAGGTAGCGATGCACATGGAAAAGATTGGTTGTTGTTCTATTCGTGAAGTTCATGGTGTATTCTGCATTGATGTGAAGGCTTTAAGTATGCATGGCTTGCATATTTGAAAATCTTATCAAGTCTATTTTCCATCGGATCCATTCGGAGTTTTCTATCATCGGCAATTGCAAGTTGACATGTTATGCAAGCAAACGAGTTGACGCGCGAGTAGCGGCATTGATGATGAACATGGGCCTTGCACGATATGCTTGGATGGGGTTCTATTATCCCAAGGCGGATCTTAGGTTGGCATGAATACATCTACAAGTTTCCCACAAATTGAAGCCTTTCAAAACAAAGATTTTAAAGATAAACAAGGAAAATATTCAACCCGGATTCTGTTTGGACCAGCCTGCAAATACCTAGACTAAAATGTTTGTTTCTCTCTCGTCTGGAGTCCGTTATGGACGTGTCAGCAGTTGTTGGAAAGCTAACATCAGGGCCCACGTGATGGAGAGGCCCACAAACACAAATTTCTCACCGCAAGAGCCAAAACAAGCCGACGGTGTTGTAGATAGGTTTCTAGATTATGTTGTATATCATTCCTATTTAGTTTCTAACCAATATATTGGCTATATATGCCTTTGTACACGACCCATGAGGGTAGACAACGTTTAATCCAAAGCAAATTTGCTCTTGTTCTTCTCCTAGATTTTGTGCCACTGTCGCCAAACTAGAGAGAAGAATTGGGAGTTCTACCATAGATTGTTCTTGCTCTTCCTTGTTGTATGGAATTGAGAGGGCAATAGATCCACTTTTGTATGGTTGAGTGGATAAACCTATCAAAGCTTATAGTTTTGCGAATTCATTGTGAAAGGTGCGTTGCACGGGCAACATGTAATTTCCCTGCTCGTGAGGTTTCCCGGTATATGATACAGGGAACACCTGACTTTTTCAACGTAGGACTCAGATACACCAGGAAACCTCACGAGCAGGGAAAGGTGTGTTGTTCATCCTGCTCGTGAGGTTTCCTGGTGTATCTGAGTCCTACGTTGAAAAAGTCAGGTTTTCCCTGTATCATAAGCCGATGAGTCCCTTCTAGAAAAAAGGATTGATAGATAATATGAGTTTGAGAGCTGCTTTCATTTCACTGAACCATCAGGTAGACATGCTGAATTATCTGATAAGTTTGAACAATTCTGAATTCTAGAGACAAGTCAAAATTAAGCAGTAGTAGTATCGTAATTCTGGAAGTTCGTTATACCAATTTTCCATCTGCATGCACTAGAAATTTTCAACTTTCGCGAGCTATTCTTTTTCCATTTTTTTTTACTTTAGTCTGCAAGCTATCTATTTTAATGCTGAACAAATTAATCCAGCATATAATTAAGCCAGTGGGATTGGGTGTAAAACATAATCCAGGTCCCTTTCTTCGTTGCAGGAGGTTTACCTGGTGACTCCAAAAGAAAAACAGAAATGGTCACCCTTGCCAATAGACCAGTACCCAAAGCCCATGATCTTTTATGATGGCTGTCACTCGAGCTCGTCGACGATAGTGTTTTGTTGGGTGGATCTCCCGTCCAACGGTCTAATGACCGATTGCTCGCTTGATCCGCGTCCTGATCGGAGGCGCACAATTAATACATGGCTGGTGGGCCCATGTCGTGCAGCGCCAAATAAACACTAGTAAAGAAAACTGAGTAGGTGTCGGTTTTGGATCCGACACCTATTGATCAGCACCAATGACCAAAATCATTGGTGCCGGTTGTTTAACCGTCACATATTTGGCCTAATAGGTGCCTGTTTCTATTAAAAACCGACACCTAATAGACAAAATAAGTGCCGGTTCCTGTTAAAGACCGACACCTATTTTTCTAAAAACATAAAAAATTAATATTTAGCATTAAATTTGTAATATTAAGCATGTCCCTCCCAAACAACATGTAATTTCACTGCCATTATCTCTGCTGACAGCCTCTTGACTTTAGTACCAGTAACTTAATTCTTTTAAAGAATGAGTAACACTAACAAGTAACACTGTATTGCAGCTTCTCTACACCGACAAAATAGAAGAGAAGAAAGAGCTGATCAAGGGGATAACACTGGGTGACAAAGACAAATTCCAGCTCACTCCACTTCCCCAGGAATGCATAGCAATTAGCAGCAGACAAATAATCACAGAAGTGCTTAACTTGCCAAGTTTTACCTTTATCAAATGTCTTTCTCTGTCTAATTATGATGTACCATGAAAAGGATATATATCTACCCGGACGAACAGGCATTAATTCATTACTAAGACATGATGGATATACCAGTTGAAGTTAATTAAAGCAGATCTGAAGCAAGCCAATTGCCCAGCAAAATGAAGGAAATCCTCATGTATATGCACATGTTACATGTATTTCATATGACTAAACAAGCGCTCGGCAGGAGAAATCTCTTTTTATGTAAATGTCGAAATGGCAAAAGATGCAGATAACAGTTAGCTTCTGAAACTATGTTTGGCATTTTGAGTCTGTCAGTGAACTGTACATGTCCCATGTAACACAAATTATGATCAGCTGCACAAAACCCATCCCCTGCATTCAATTACTTGAGAGAAATTAAATTAATAAAATGGTCAAACACTAGCATGCAGAATTCAGCAACAGAAAAAGTGAAATTGATGTAGCAAAATGAAAGTGTAGCCTATTTCAGATATGTACGTATGAATCAAATAGAATTTGCAGACTTCATTTATTTGCATACACCTGTGCTATAAAATCACATTATCAGTACAGAAGCAGTTTCAACTTAAAAACATAGAAATTACCTTGTTCATATAGTTCATACTAAATTCATTGATAAAGGTTACTGTATGTGGATGTCAGCAATATATAGTATGGAACAGCCAAAGAAACTTGTTGGTGCAGCCAAAGAAAAGTAACTGTCGAACTCTTCTTTGGTGTTAAGGTAGTAGCTGTGAATAGCCATCGACTACCCGAAAAGGATAGAAGAATGGGCCCTATTCTAGGACATTCAATGCATTACAAACGTATGATCATTACCCTTCAACCGGGTTATTCTATTCCACTTCTAGATAGAGAAAAAAACTAAAGGAGAATACTTAATAATACGGCGAAACATTTATACAAAATAATACGGCGAAACATTTATACAAAACACCTATCCCGAGCACACGCAAGGGAACCATAGATAGGCAAGTGAAATCTAATCCACGAAATAATTTGATCCATGGACGATGGTCCTTGTTTCTTTAAACCATATGATATCTTTCTTTATAATTTTTTTAAAGGTGAAATAAACGTAATGAACAGAAAAATCCATCATACATATATAGGAGTGTTCCACAATCAAAGAGGTCATGCATAGTTGTGGGGGTATCACCCCGGGGTAGCCTACGCACGGAAAAGAAGACCAGCTGGGTCGGACTAAGGGACCTCGGGTTGGGGTCGACGGCCTGACCTCATTCGGGTTCGGTCGTCCCGACCTTTGCCCCCTGGTCCGACCTCAGCTTTTTAACCCGACCTATGCGGATGGCCTCGACCCGAAAAGGGCAAACTTTTCTCTTCAGGAAAGAGGCTTCCTTCGTAAGGCTCGCAGAGGAGACAGAGAGGGGACAACCCGATAGGAGATGATGTCATCCGATAGGATTGTGCACATGACACTGATGGAGGACGGATCCGGATGCAAGACTACGCACAAGATACCCACGGCGACTAGAGTCCAAGGTGTTTCTGTGTACTTTTTAGATTATGTCTATGCTTGCGCTTTACTTTATGACCAAGCTTTCTTGAGCACCAAGCCCCCCAGTAACGCCCCCTTGAACTATAAAAGGGATGGAAGGTCGCGCGGGCGAGGGGATCACAACCTAGATCCATTCCCGAGAACTCCCACTTGTACTCAAAATCTTGTTCATACACCACCCTAACAAAGAACATGGAACGTAGGCTTGTAATCCTTCGGGAGGGCCAAACCTGTCTAAGATCTTGGCCCCACATTGTTCTCGAGTCGACCATCAGACCCATCGGTGGGACGTCCGACCACTCTTTCACCTCGTTGGAGGACTGATCGACCACCCGTCGACAGTTGGCACACCAGGTAGGGCTCTTCTTCGCCGTTTTGAGCAGTTTGATGGCTGTTTTCTTCTCCTTCGACTTCACGGTGCTCGCGGAGACGACGTTCGTCTTTGGGAGCCTGGTCTTTCGTGCCGACGACTTCAGCCGCCTAACCCTCTTCCGGGAGGCCTCTAGCACGCTGGAGCACGTGACAGTAGTGGCGATGCGCGCGGCTCCATGCCCTGCAGCCTCGACGCCCGCGGTTTGCCTGGCCATGATGGTCTGGCGTCCCAAGCCCCCGACTGCCCGCATGACGATCTTGAGAGCAGACTTCACATGGACGCGGATCGAGAGTGCTGAGGGTGCCGCTCCGTGTGCCTGGAGTCTCCGCCGTGGAGGGAGTCTTCGCCTACTCAATCGCTGGACGCGTCTCCATCCTCTCCGGGCTAGCGAGCTCCAAGAAGCCCGCCTAGTATGCTCCTCCTTGCCCTACGATGCCAGCCAAGAGGCCGCGGTGCCAGCCGGTATTCGCTCCCAATAATTGCTGGTCGGCAAACTTCATCATTATGGCGGATGTGGTTTCAGACGATGAGGTCACGCGGGCGCTTGCAAGCTGGTCGGCAAGGCTTTTCGCTTGGGCTTCTGTTGGTCGACTGCCAACGAGGATCCCAAGGAACTGGTTCGGCGCTGCACTGGTTACCAGTTCTTTGGTAAGCAACACCATCTTCCTGCTCAAGCTCTCCAAACAATCCCTCCGTCATGGTGTTTTGCATGCTGGGGGCTCAACATGGTCGGCCCATTCCCAAAAGCACACCAAGGCTTCGACTGACTTTTTGTCACCATCGACAAATTCACGAACTGGATCAAGGTAATGCCCCCTGAGGACTTGCATGGGCAAGAAAGCAGCCGACTTCATCGAGGGCATTTCCTACTGCTTCGGCATCTCGAGGGAGATCATCACTGACCTCGGCATGCAGTTCACCGAAAACGATTTTTGGGAGTTCTACGAAGACAGGTGCATTAAGGTCAAGTATGCCTTGGTGGCACACCCTCGAGCCAACGGGCAATGTGAGTGTGTCAACGGCATGATCCTGTAGGGGCTGAAGGCTCGAATCTTTGACCCGCTCCAGAAATATGGAGGTCAGTGGTTGCGTGAGCTCCCGGCTGTTCTTTGGGGACTTTGGAACAAGCCGAGCCGAGCCATAGGGCAGACCCCGTTCTTCCTGGTCTACGGTTCAGAAGCCATTTTTAAAATGCTAGTTGACATGCTTCACGACTCCCCGAGGGTTTGCCACTACGACGAAGAGATGGCTAAGCAAAAACACGCGCCGAGGACACCGACAGCCTTGAGGAAGCTCAGCTGGCCACGAAGATCCAGTTGGACCACTACCAGCAAGCCTTTCACCACTACCACGACAAGAATGTGCAAGGGAGGTATTTCAAGGTCCACGACCTTGTGCTCCGCCAAGTCTAGTCCTCTGCCGGCATGCATAAGGTGTCAGCACCCTGGGAAGGCCCCTTCATCGTCTTTGTGGTCACGTGCCCGGGCTCCTATAGGCTAGTTCGAGAGGATGGGCAAGAGGTGCCAAACTCATGGAACATCGAGCACCTGTGCCGATTCTACGCTTGAACAGCTATGTACCCTGTACTCAACTCTCTGAATAAAGCAGTTTTGTTCTCCAATGATCTGTCTCCAATCATCCTTTTTCTTCAATTTGCTCTTCTCCCGACCCCGGGTAGCCTATGTACGCTCAATGTCTTTTTACTACGCTTACGGCCTGCCCTAAGCTACGCGGCCTCGACCAGTGATGGTCGGAGTTCCCTGGAGAGAAGCCTATTGAGTACACTAAGAGCTGCTCGGGGGCTCAGTAGCTCTCCCGAGCAGCCTGTGCAGACCCAACATCTCCTTCACCACGCTCACGGTCTGCCCTGAGATACGTGGCCCCAAACCACACCGATCGGGGTTCTCTAGAAAAGAACTTGTTGGTCACGCCCAAGCTACTCGGGGGCTCGGCAGCCTCCCCGAGCACCCATTCATAGCATATCTGACTAAACGCAGCGGCTCGACTTTACGCCCCTTGGACTAAGTAGGGCCTGCTCCCTACCAAGGCCAGTTAAGGTTGGGACCTAATGCGGGATTGTCAAATACTACGTGAATGAGCTCGAGGGCTCCGCCGTCTCTCACTTAGTCTCTCCGCTCACCTATTTGCTATGTAAACGGCTAAGTTGCTCGAGCTCGACAAGGAACCCCCCCGGATCTGTTCCGTCGAGGGCATAAGTTGCTCGAGCAAGATGGTCAGGCACGCAACGAATAGAAGATAAAAAGTAAAACTTTCGTCACAAGCTAAAGTATTGTCCTCCAATTATAAGAAAAAGTTAAGAATTTATTACATAAAAGGTATAGTTTTACATTCTCTAACTTTGACCCTAACTACTTTTACCTCGGCCTCTCTTCCACCTCGGCCTTCGCCGCCTCGAAGGCCACCACCTTGGCTTTGACTTCCCGGAGTGCAACGTCCGAGGCATGGAGAAGCCCCTAGGCGCAGTTCCGCTGCACCAAGGCCTCCTTGGCCAGCAGGTTGGCGTCCTCGGCCATCACCTTGAGGCTCTTGGCGTTCTCCAGGGCTGCATCGGCCCCTGCAGGCAGCAAGAACAGTTAGCTAATGACAAAAAAGAGTTAGCTAAATAACTACAAGGGGCGGTCGACCGACTTATGGCGATCGGCATCGGCCAGCCTCGCCTCAAGATCTCGAACTGCCTCGGCAGACGGCGACTGGCAAGCGACCCCTCTTCAAACACAAGATATAAGAAATGGAGAAAAAAGGAGGGAAAGAGGGGAAGCCGGCGCTTACCGTAAAAGGCTCGCGAAGATGGCGTAGAGTTCGGTCAAACTCGGCCGCCCGCTCTGCCCCATGGTCAGCACACTCCCTGACCGCCAGCCCACCGTGTGGGACGGGCTGATCCTCGGTGCCCTCGGCCATGGCCTCCTCAGTCCTTGGGGCAGATTGGTCCTCGGCACACCCAATTGACAGAACCTCGGTGCCCGAGGCGGACTACTCCTCGGCCATTGCCCCAGGCGAGATGGCCCTAAGGCTCTCGGCAATAGAGGCGATGAGAGGGAAGGGGAACAGGTCCCAATCAATCGCTGGTACCTCATCCCCGCTCGTGGCAACCCCCTCCACCTCCACCACCTCCACCTCTGGCTTCGTCTTGAGAACCGCCTTGGGGCACATCACTACCCCCACCGCCACCGTGGTCTCCTCTTTGACCGTTGACTCCACAGCGGCCGAGGGCAGGTCGAACCCCTCCGCCTCGACCTGGGTGGTCGTCTCGGCCCCCCATGACGGCTCCTCGGTGCAGGGGTCAGCATTCACCGCTTGCCTTCTCAGTGCGATATGTTAGCACTTGAAAGAAAAGACAAATGCATAGCCAAGCTCGGTACGTACCTAGTCCACGCCTTGAACCCGACTGCAACGTGTCGGGGCATCTTCTTTGGGGGCTCCGACATCTCCAACTTCAGCGCCCCGCTCAAGCCCGACGACGACGACACGGTCCGTGCATCGATGTCCCCTGACCCCTATCGGAAGAGATCACTAGCTTCCGCTTAACACCAGGGAGCTTTAGACTCCCCGGCGCCTTGTCACATCCTGGGTTTTTCCCTAATTCATTTAAATAATTTACCCTGAAATAATCGGAATTTCTGAAATTAACCTAGAGTCAACCTATAATTTTAAAATGCAATCAATAAATGGAAACGACATGGTAGGATTTTTCTTGAATTCTGCATGTCAAAATACACTAACAGGATTTTTACCGGAATTTTTAGAGCACTCTAGGTATTTTTAATCAATTAAATAAGAAAACAGCAATTTAATTAAGTCCCAAAATTTTCCTTTTTTTCTTTTTCTTTTTCTTTTCCCTTTTTTCCGTACCGCCCGTACGGTTTCCCATCCTTCGCCCCGTGACGGGCCGTCGGCCCGGCACCGCTCCGGCCCAAGCCGCCTCCCGCGCGCGCCGCTCCTCCCTCGGTCGTGGGCCGAGGCCCACGATGCCGGCCGCGCCGCGCAAGTCTGCGGCCCCTCCCTTGCGCCGCGGGCCACCGACAGGTGGGCCCCACCTGTCGGAGCCGCCTCCCTCGCACCCGGCCGGCCCAACCGCCGCCGCCGCCATGGCCGCGCCGCCCTACCTCTTTTTCGCGCCGTTTCCGCGCGCCTCGTGCCGCGTGGGCCCCACGCCGGCTCCAGCACGCGCCGTCGCACCCGTGCCGCCTTTCCGCGCGCCGCAACACCCGCCGCCGCCCGAAACGGCCGTCGATTATCCTCTCTCTCTCTCGAGTCCGAAACAAACGGCGAGGTTTTCCGCCATCCCGTGCCCGATTCGATCTCTTTCCGCCCTATAAAACCCCTCTCGCGCCGCCGCGTGCTTCCTTTGTTTCCCGTTAGGTTTAGCCCAAAAAATCCTCGTCGGCGTCGCTTTCTTCCCGCCACCGGTGAGCGCCGTTTTCTTTTTCCTTTGCGTTGCGTTCGCGTCGTGCGTGCGCGCCGTCGGGCTCGTCGCCGCCGCCGCGCCGCTCCGCGCCGGCCGTCCGGCGCCGTGCCGCCAAGGTCGTCGGGCAAAACCCTCGGCCGCCGCCGCCGCCGCCCCGCCGCCGCCCGTGGAACCCTAACCCTAACCCTAGCCTTCGCCCTGCCGTCCGATCGCGCCGATCCGCCGCTCGGATCGCGCCACGTGGCAGCAATCCGCCGCCTCCCCGGCTCCCGCGTGTGCCGGCCGGCGCGTCACCCTAGGGCGACGCCGATCGCTGACGTCATGCGCGACGCCGCCCGAGCCGCGCGTGGGTGACGTCACCGAGGGACTTAATTGCGCAATAAATAATTTAGTCTTTTTCGTTTAGTTTAAAAATCGCAATTAAACTTCTAAAATTCATATCTTTTGAATCCGAGCTCCTTTTTAGTCCATTCAAATTTCATTAAATCCAGAAAAATGTCAAGAATCCACTAAAAAACTTTTCAGTGCTGTTTCAGTAGACTTTTAGGGTGTTTGTTGAGTGCTTTGTTTGTCGTGTAGATCCCGAGTTTTCCGCGAGCCCGTTCTCTTGAAGTAGTCGCCGAGGTACCTCGGTCTCCGAGCAAGGCAAGTCATACCTTACATTGACCATATTGTACCTATTTTATGTAAATACCTCTTTTTCGTTCAAATACTGCACATGTTTTAGAATGTCATTTCATGGGATGTTCATGCCTATTGTACTCAACCATAGATTGTTTACCTTATACCATTGATAACTTGGGGTCCAATGCGACTAGTTGATAGCTTAAGGTTTGCTTAGTTATGCTTAGCGCAACTAGTTCACTTAAGGGAATCACACTAATCAAGTTTATTACTAAAGTTGACCTTCTGATGATATTAAGATACGAGCTTGTTTTCAATAATAGTGAATTATGAAAAGGTGGGTCGTGAGCACATGGTTGGACTTTGGTTAGCGTGCTCATGACGATTAAGGACCGGTTCTCGGGAAACCCTGGAAGAAATGCCGTGCATACCACAAGCCAGCATGGGTAATGGCTGGGCTTGTAGCGTAGCTGTCTCTAGTCGACGTATCCCAGAGAGGGTGGGCGTGATGGAGTTGGGTCGGCCCCGATTTTAAGGGTTGATCAGCTTCCGGATTCACCGCGGCACTAGAGGGGGCTGCCCATTGCCCGATAGGAATGGGGGCGAAACCTTGGTGTGGTACGATTGATTAGAGAGGGTTATGTGAAAGGTCCTGTCACAATTCCTTTCCGGGGCACCGTGGTGGTGCACCGGCGCACGGTAACGTGTTGTGGGATTGTGTCTTGTGGGTACTGATTGTACACCTCGATCGAGTAAAAACTATTCGAATAGCCGTGCCCACGGTTACGGGCGATCGACCAGATTCACCTTGATTAGTCTCATTTATTTATTTGAATGAAATGTTGAAGTTTGACTAGTGCGGGTGGATGGATGGGCCTGTTGCAATGTGGTTTGAGCGTTGGCGTGTTTATTTAATCTTGCTTAAATATTTCTCTTTGTTTTCTTGTCTTCAAATATTATTATTATTATATACTGCAAATGTTGTTTATGCAAATTGAGCCCCTTGACCTTTCCTTGTTATTTATCTTGCATCATGTCCCCTTTTCCGTGTGACTTGTTGAGTACGGTGGTTGTACTCAGTCTTGCTTCTTTTCCCCTTCGGTGCGAGGTTGAGATCAAGGTCTCGAGGAGGTGTAGGCTTGTTCTCGTCAAGGTTTAGCTGTGGAGTTGGTGTTCCGCTTCGCTCGTGTCAAGTTTAGCTTAAGTCGGTTTTATTTTCCTTTCCGCTGCATTTGTGTAACTCTTTTATATTGTTTCTAAGACGAGGAATCTGTATTATCAATAACATCGGTTTGTGTACCTCGGTTGATGCCTGGACGAGGGTGTAATGCACAAATTAGCTGCAGAAATTCTGGTGTGAATTTCGGGCGTGACAAGTTGGTATCGAGCCTTCCGGTGAGCGTAGGACAAGCCAACTGGAAACCCTAAGAGCCCTCTAATTCTTTTCATGTGCATATGTTTTGAAAAAAAGGGGTGTTTTGAAAAGTGGAGTCGGTCTAGGGATTAGGAATTGCGAAAATGGGATGTTGGTCGTGGGTTTTTGAGCATGTTTTGATTTTCCCACTCCTTTGTTTCTATAGATGGTAGGTTCCCCAGCGACGCACTGCGGAAAAGGGATGACAAGCTTCGTGGCGTAGCCGGCACGTATGGCCCTTGCAATTGGATATCCCGAAGCACCGGAGTATACAACAGTTGCGCCTCTCAGTGGCGAGTTGCCCTACCGTGTTCGGTTGGAGGTTCACGGGTTTGTGGGAACGTGTCTTCCCAACATGGAGGTCACAGCTTCCGGAGGCACGTCAGATCACGCTTGTCAAGAAGCCGCCTACCTGATGTTAGCCAGGATGAGGGAGCTGCATGATGCTGACCTTCGCACCTCCTCCTACCGCTACCATCCCCGTCGAGGTAGTTCCTCAGAGGTCAGTGCATTCAAGTCGACGGCAGAGGAGAATGACTCTACCTTCGGTCACATGTGCACCGTGCTCAAAGGACTGGATCAGATGCACTCTGACCTACACAAGGCAACCAAAGAGCTGAACGACAAGAAGATGCCGAGGATCGCGCGATGCGGGACGAAGTGGTTCGTCCGAAGAAGGAGGTAGCCGAGTTGAAGGGACTCCGCCACCGTTGGGGTTAGACTCCGCACTACGCCTCGGAAGACCACCACCGCGCCTGTCCGTATCCAGCTGGCACCTCGGATTCCACCGCCTTCTCCAGCTCCACCCGCTCCAGTTCCAGCACCGGTTCCAGTTCCTCCTGCTGCAGGTTCAGCCCTCACCTTTGCTCCAGCCTCGGCGAATCAAGGCGGAGGTGGCAGTAATGGTTGGATCTCCGTCTCCAGTGACTCAAGCTTAGAGAATTCGGCTGAAGACATGGACTCCGAAGAGACTCGAGATTCCTCGGAGGGAAGAGGTAGGATCGGTTGGGCTATGGCAACCGATTCAGAAGAGTCCAAGTCGGAGGTGACGCCCGAGGACTCTAGGAGCCGTTCGGAAGAATGGGGATCTTCTGAAGGAAGCAGTTTCGACTCCTCGTCTCGTGGATCGTTCTAGTTGCCCTCCTTAGTTTTACCGTTTAACTTAGTTTGTCTTCTTGGTAGTTGCTGTGTGTTAGGCTGCTGTGTGTGAGATAGCTAGCGTCGATATCAAGTGTGATATGACTGACCAATTAAGGGTGTTTTGTGTTTTTCCTTGTTTTTAGTCAAGATCGAACAACGCATTTGAATTCAAATAATAAAGATTAGTTCTAAGTCTGCTCTTTTTCCTCTTTTCTCTCTCTTTGGTCGGTCGTCTCCTTCAGATGGTGAACACCAGGACCAGCGGGGCGAACAAAGCAACAATGGGCAGTCAGGTGCCAACAACAACGAGGCTCACGACGCCAATGGCAATGCTCCTCCACCGCCACCCGAGAATCCCACCATTGCTCAAGTGCTCGCTTCACAGACACAGATGATGGCTGCAATGATGCAGCAAATGCAACAACAACACCATCAGATGCAATAGCAGATGCTGCAACAAATGCAGCAATAGCAGCAGAACAATAAGTTTGCCGCCCCACCACCCCCCAAGTCGCGCGAGTTCCTTCGTGTCCGACCGCCGACCTTCTCCAGTACCACTAATCCCATGGAGGCTAATGATTGGCTTCATGCCATAGAGAAGAAGTTAGATCTGCCTGCACCGCACGGATCGGGAGAAAGTCTTGTTTGCCACTCATCGATTCATGTGGTCCCGCTTGCTTGGTGGGACAACTACTTGGTTACTCGCCGGCGGAGCAGATTACACGGGAAGAGTTTCGTCGCAGTTTCGGGACCGCACACATTCCTGCGGGAATAGTTGCGCAGAAAAAGCGTGAGTTCCGTTCTCTTGAGCGGGGTAACAGATCGATCGAGAATCCGCACGAGTTCAATCGTCTTGCCCGTTATGCCCCGAAGATGTGCGCACCGATGCGAGAGGCGGAAAAGTTTTTGACTCGGTTTGGATGATGAACTCACGGACAAGCTTATCTCCGGAGAATATGCTAACTTTGAGAAGCTGGTTGACAAGGCCATTCGACAGGAAGATCAGCGCAACAAGATGATCAAGAAGAGAAAAGTATTCCAGACACGACCTCCTCAACAGCAGGGAAATCAGCAGAGGCCGCGTTTCATGCCTGGAAGTCAGAGTGGACCTACCACCATGATTGTTCGTCGGCATCGACCTTATCACCCAGGAATTTCCAAGCGGCGGTAGTGGCGCGGTCGGCAACAGCGTACTCCGGCCCGCGCCTCCAACGGCGCCATACGCAACGATCCACAGCCACCACCTCCAAGGAAGGACTCTGGAGGAAAGCCAGGAGTCTGTTTCAACTGTGGTGACCCAGGGCATTTTGCAGACAAGTGTCCAAAGCCAAGACGCGCTGGGCCAAGGTTCATCCAGGCTCGAGTCAACCATGCGTCCGCCGAGGAAGCACAGACCGCTCCTGAAGTTATACTGGGTATGTTTCCTGTAAACTATACTCCCGCCACAGTATTATTTGATTACGGCGCTACACATTCTTTTATCTTAAAGCAATTTGTTGGGGCACATGGGTTGTCGTAGTGGGACTTAAGATACCTATGCGGGTTCAAACCCCGGAAACCACTTGGAGACCACTCGTATTGTCCCTTAGTGACCATAGAAATCCAAGGATCTATGTTTCTAGCCAACCTTATCCTCCTTCACCAAAGGCATAGATGTCATTCTTGGGATGGATTGGTTGTCCGGACATAAGGGAGTAATTATTGCGCTAGTCGCACCATTACTTTAATCAATATGAAAGGAGAAAGAATTGTTTTTTGCTCTCCCATGCAAGTCAAGCCCGTAGCAAGTTTGAATCATGTTTCCAGGGAACCGTCCGAAATGGCGGCCAAGACCCCTGTGAAGTTAGAGGATATCCCCATCGTCGGGAATACCCGAAGTTTTCCCCGAAGACTTAACTCAGATGCCGCCAAAAAGGGAAATTGAATTCCGGATTGATCTAGTACCCGGGACCGCCCCAATACACAAGAGGCCGTATAGGATGGGAGCCAACGAGTTGGCCGAAGTAAAGAAGCAAGTGGATGAACAGTTGCAAAAGGGTATATTCGCCGAGCACATCGCCTTGGGGTGCTCCGGTGATTTTCGTGGAAAAGAAAGACAAGACCAAGAGAATGTGTGTCGATTATCGCGCCCTCAATGAGGTTACTATCAAGAACAAGTATCCCCTACCACGGATTGATGATTTATTCGATCAACTCAAAGGGGCCAAGGTATTTTCCAAGATAGACCTGCGATCGGGCTATCATCAGTTGAGGATTCGGGAAGAGGACATTCCCAAGACCGCCTTCACCACCAGGTATGGACTGTACGAGTGTACGGTCATGTCTTTTGGGTTAACCAACGCACCGGCTTTCTTTATGAATCTGATGAACAAGGTGTTTATGGAGTTCTTGGATAAATTTGTTGTGGTGTTCATTGATGACATTTTGGTCTACTCTAAGTCGAGAGGAGGATCATGAGCAACATCTTCGGATAGTACTCGAGAAGTTGAGAGATCATCGGCTCTACGCCAAGTTTAGCAAGTGTGCTTTCGGTTAAAGGAGGTACGGTTCCTCGGCCACATTGTGAATGCCCAAGGAGTAGCCGTGGATCCAGCAAATGTGGAATCGGTTACCAAGTGGGCCCCGCCTAAAACGGTTACGCAGATCCGAAGTTTCCTTGGACTTGCGGGTTACTACCGCCGCTTCATTGAGAACTTCTCCAAAATCGCCAAGCCAATGACTCAACTGTTGAAGAAAGATGAGAAGTTTAAGTGGTCGGCGAGAATGCAATAAGAGTTTTGAAGAGCTCAAGAGGAAGTTGGTGTCGCACCGGTGTTGATCTTGCCCGACCCAAGCAAAGGACTTCCAAGTTTATTGTGATGCATCTCGCCAAGGGTTGGGATGTGTGTTGATGCAAGAAGGCAAAGTGGTCGCATATGCATCTTGTCAATTGCGCCCACACGAAAACAACTACCCCACTCATGATCTGGAGTTGTCCGCAGTGGTTCATGCACGAAGATCCGCGACACTACCTAATTGGTAATCGTTGTGAAGTGTATACGGATCACAAAAGTCTTAAGTACATTTTCACCCAACCGGATTTAAACCTCCGACAGAGAAGATGGTTGGAACTGATCAAAGATTATGATTTAGGGATACATTACCATCCGGCAAAGCTAATGTGGTTGCGGATGCACTAAGCCGAAAGAGTTCTGCACCACCCTCGGTGTCGAAGGAATGTGTGACCGGTTGCGGCGGAATTCGAGTATCTAAATCTACGAGTGGTGGATTTTGGTTTTGTGGCTGCTCGGAAGCCCAACCCACTCTCATTGATCAAATTCGGGCCGCTCGGGCATCGGATCCCGAGATGGCCGAACTCAAGAAGAACATGAGAGTCGGAAAAGCTCGTGGTTTTACGGAAGACGAACATGGCACAATCTGGATGGGAAAGAGATTGTGTGTGCCGAAGACAAGGATTTGAAAAAGACGATCCTTACGGAAGTTCACCAAACCCAATACTCAATTCACCCGGGCAGTACAAAGATGTATCAAGATCTTAAAGAAAAGTTTTGGTGGGTCAGCATGAGGAGGGAGATAGCTGAGTTTGTTGCACTTTGTGATGTTTGTCACGGGTGAAGGCGAACATCAACGGCCCGCCGGATTGTTGCAACCACTTCGATTCCAGAGTGGAAATGGGAAGAAATTGGAATGGATTTCATCACGGGTTTACCCCGCACAACGTCGAGGACATGACTCAATTTGGGTCGTGGTGGACCGACTCACCAAGGTGGCCCACTTCATACCAGTACATACTACCTACTCAGGGAAGAAGCTAGCAGAGCTTTATCTCGCAAGGATCATGTGTTTGCATGGCGTGCCTAAGAAGATCGTGTCCGATAGAGGAAGTCGGTTTACTTCCAAATTCGGAAGAAGTTGAAAGAAGAGCTCGTGCACCGTTTGAATTTTAGCACGGCCTATCATCCGCAAAGACGGTCAAGCGAGAGAGTGAATCAGATTTTGGAAGACATGCTGAGAGCATGCGCACTCGATTTTGGAAAAGCGTGGGACAAAAGCTTGCCCTATGCAGAATTCTCTTACAACAACAGTTATCAGGCCAGCATTCAAATGGCACCGTATGAAGCACTGTATGGACGGAAATGCCGCACACCCCTATTCTGGGATCAGACGGGTGAGCGCCGGTTGTTTGGCACGAAGTAATAAGTGAAGCGAGAGGAAAAGGTCCGAGCGATTCGAAAAGGTTGAAGGTTGCGCGATCCCGACGTAAGAGCTATGGATAATCGTCGAAGAGATCTCGCTTTTGAAGCGGGGATTTTGTGTATCTTCGCGTTACACCACTCCGGGAGTACACCGTTTCCAAACCAAAGGTAAGTTGGCACCACGTTTCGTGGGACCATACAGATTCGGGAACGTCGAGGAGAAGTGGCCTCATCACCGGAGCTTCCTCCAACATGACGGTATTCACGACGTGTTTCATGTGTCCCAGTTAAAGAAGAGTTTAAGGGTACCGGAAGAGCGCGAGTCCGGACGATTGAAATCCAAGAGGACTTAACCTATGTAGAGAGACCAGCACGTATTCTTGAGGTCGGTGAAAGAAGGACTCGGAACAAGGTTATCGGGTTTTGCAAGGTTCAATGGACTCATCACTCCGAGGAAGAAGCTACTTGGGAACGAGAAGATGAGCTAAAGGCCGCGCACCCGCAACTTTTCGCCGGTACCTCCGAATCTCGGGGTCGAGATTCCGTTTAAGGGGTAGGTTGTCACATCCCGGGTTTTTCCCTAATTCATTTAAATAATTTACCCCGAAATAATCGGAATTTACGAAATTAACTCGGAGTCAACCTATAATTTTAAAATGCAATCAATAAATGGAAACGACATGGTAGGATTTTTCTTGAATTCGCATGTCAAAATACACTAACGGGATTTTTACGAATTTTTAGAGCACTCTAAGTATTTTTAATCAATTAAATAAGAAAACAGCAATTTAATTAAGTCCCAAAATTTTCCTTTTTTTCTTTTTCTTTTTCTTTTCCCTTTTTCCGTACCGCCCGTACGGTTTCGCCCTTCGCCCGTGACGGGCCGTCGGCCCGGCACGCTCCGGCCAAGCCGCTCCCGTGCGCGCGCGCTCCTCCTCGGTCGTGGCCGAGGCCCACGATGCCGGCCGCGCCGCGCAAGTCCGCGGCCCTCCCTTGCGCCGCGGCCACCGAGTGGGCCCCACTGTCGGAGCCGCCTCCTCGAACCCGGCCGGCCCAACCGCCGCCGCCGCCATGGCCGCGCCGCCCTACCTCTTTTCGCCGTTCGGCGCCGCGCCGCGTGGCCCCACGTCGGCCGGGCCCGCGCCGTCGCACCCGTGCCCGCCTTTCCGCGCGCCGCAACACCCGCCGCCGCCCCGAAACGGCGCCGATTATCCTCTCTCTCTCTCTCCGAGTCCAAAACAAACAGCGAGGTTTTCCCGGCCATCCCGTGCCCAATTCGATCTCTTTCCGCCCTATAAAACCCCCTCTCGCGCCGCCGCGTGCTTCCTTTGTTTCCCCGTTAGGTTTAGCCCAAAAAATCGTCGTCGGCGTCGCTTTCTTCCCGCCACCGGTGAGCGCCGTTTTCTTTTTCCTTTTGCGTTCGCCGTAGCGCGCGCCGCCGCCTCGCGGGGCTCGTCGCCGCCGTGCCGCCAAGGTCGTCGGGCAAAACCCTCGGGCCGCCGCCGCCGCCGCCACCGCCGCCGCCCGTGGATCCCAACCCTAACCCTAGCCTTCGCCCGCCGTCCGATCGCCGCCGATCCGGCCGCTCCGATCGCGCCACGTGGCGGCAATCCGGCCGCCCCGCTCGCGTGCGCTAGCGTGTTCGGCCGACGGCCCTAGGGCGACGCGCCGCCGACGTCATGCGACGTCGCCCCGAGCCGTGCGTGGGTGACGTCACCAGGGACTTAATTGCGCAATAAATAATTTAGTCTTTTTCTGTTTAGTTTAAAAATCGCAATTAAACTTCTAAAATCCATATCTTTTGAATCCAAGCTCCGTTTTAGTCCACTCAAATTTCATTAAATCCAAAAAAATGTCAAGAATCCATTAAAAATACTTTTCAGTGCTGTTTCAGTAGACTTTTAGGGTGTTTGTTGAGTGCTTTGTTTGTCGTGTAGATCCCGAGTTTTCCGGCGAGCCCGTTCTCTTCGAAGTAGTCGCCGAGGTACCTCGGTCTCGAGCAAGGCAAGTCATACCTTACATTGACCATATTGTACCTATTTTATGTAAATACCTCTTTTTCGTTCAAATACGCACATGTTTTAGAATGTCATTTCATGGGATGTTCATGCCTATTGTACTCAACCATAGGATTGTTTACCTTATACCATTTATAACTTGGGGTCCAATGCGACTAGTTGATAGCTTAAGGTTTGCTTAGTTATGCTTAGCGCAACTAGTTCACTTAAGGGAATCACACTAATCAAGTTTATTACTAAAGTTGACCTTCCGATGATATTAAGATACGACCTTGTTTTCAATAATAGTGAATTATGAAAAGGTGGGTCGTGAGCACATGGTTGGACTTTGGTTAGCGTGCTCATGACGATTAAGGACCGGTTCTCGGGAAACCCCGGAAGAAATGCCGTGCATACCACAAGCCGCATGGGTAATGGTGGGCTTGTAGCGTAGCTGTCTCTAGTCGACGTATCCCGAGAGAGGGTGGGCGTGATGGAGTTGGGTCGGCCCCGGTTTTAAGGGTTGATCGGCTTCCGGATTCACCGCGGCACTAGAGGGGGCTGCCCATTGCCCGATGGGAATGGGGGCGAAACCTTGGTGTGGTACGATTGATTAGAGGGGGTTATGTGAAGGGTCTGTCACAATTCCTTTCGGGGCACCGTGGTGGTGCCACGCGCACGGTAACGTGTTGTGGGATTGTGTCTTGTGGGTACGATTGTACACCTCGATCGAGTAAAAACTATTCGAATAGCCGCGCCCACGGTTACGGGCGATCGACCGATTCACCTTGATTAGTCTCATTTATTTATTTGAATGAAATGTTGAAGTTTGACTAGTGCGGGTGGATGGATGGGCTGTTGCAACGTGGTTTGAGCATTGGGCAGTGTTTATTTAATACCGCTTAAATATTTCTCTTGTTTTATTGTCTTCAAATATTATTATTATATACTGCAAATGCTGTTTATGCAAATTGAGCCCCTTGACCTTTCCTTGTTATTTATCTTGCATCATGTCCCCTTTTCCGGTGTGACTTGTTGAGTACGGTGGTTGTACTCGTCTTGCTTCTTTTCCCCCTTCGGTGCCGAGGTTGAGATCGAGGTCTCGAGGAGGTGTAGGCTTGTTCTCGTCAAGGTTTAGTTGTGGAGTTGGTGTTCCGCTTCGCTCGTGTCAAGTTTAGCTTAAGTCAGTTTTATTTTCCTTTCCGCTGCATTTGTGTAACTCTTTTATATTGTTTCTAAGACGAGGAATCTGTATTATCAATAACGTCGATTTGTGTACCTCGGCTGATGCCTGGACGAGGGTGTAATGCACAAATTAGCTGCAGAAATTCTGGTGTGAATTTCTGGGCGTGACAAGTTGGTATCGAGCCTTAGGTGACCGTAGGACAAGCCAACGGAAACCCTAAGAGCCCTCTAATTCTTTTCATGTGCATATGTTTTGAAAAAGGGGGTGTTTTGAAAAGTGGAGTCAGTCTAGGGATTAGGAATTGCGAAAATGGGATGTTGGTCGTGGGTTTTTGAGCATGTTTTGATTTTCCCACTCCTTTGTTTCTATAGATGGCAGGTTCCCCAGCGACGCACTGCGGAAAAGGGATGACAGGCTTCGTGGCAGAGCTGGCGCGTATGGCCCTTGCAGTTGGATATCCCGAAGCACCGGAGTATACAACAGTTGCGCCTCTCAGTGGCGAGTTGCCCTACCGTGTTCGGTTGGAGGTTCACGGGTTTGTGGGAACGTGTCTTCCCAACATGGAGGTCACGGCTTCCGGAGGCACGTCGATCACGCTTGTCAAGAAGCCGCCTACCCGATGTTAGCCGGATGAGGGAGCTGCATGATGCCGACCTTCGCACCTCCTCCTACCGCTACCATCCCCGTCGAGGTAGTTCCTCGGAGGTCGGTGCATTCAAGTCGACGGCGAGAGGAGAATGACTCTACCTTCGGTCACATGTGCACCGTGCTCAAAGGACTGGATCGATGCACTCGACCTAGACAAGGCAACCAAAGAGCGAACGACAAGAAGATGCCGAGGATCGCGCGTGCGGGACGAAGTGGTTCGTCCGAAGAAGGAGGTAGCCGAGTTGAAGGGACTCCGCCACCGTTGGGGTTAGACTCCGCACTACGCCTCGGAAGACCACCACCGCGCCTGTCCGTATCCAGTGGCACCTCGGATTCCACCGCCTTCTCGGCTCCACCCACTCCGGTTCGGCACGGTTCCAGTTCCTCCTGCTGCGGGTTCAGCCCTCACCTTTGCTCCGGCCTCGGCGAATCAAGGCGGAGGTGGCGTAATGGTTGGATCTCCGTCTCCAGTGACTCAAGCTCGAGAATTCGGTGAAGACATGGACTCGAAGAGACTCGAGATTCCTCGGAGGGAAGAGGCGGGATCGGTTGGGCTACGGCAACCGATTCGAAGAGTCCAAGTCGGAGGTGACGCCCGAGGACTCTAGGAGCCGTTCGGAAGAATGGGGATCTTCTGAAGGAAGCAGTTTCGACTCCTTGTCTCGTGGATCGTTCTAGTTGCCCTCCTTAGTTTTACCGTTTAACTTAGTTTGTCTTCTTGGTAGTTGCTGTGTGTTAGGCTGCTGTGTGTGGGATAGCTGGCAGTCGATATCAAGTGTGATATGACTGACCAATTAAGGGTGTTTTGTGTTTTTCCTTGTTTTTAGTAAAGATCGAACAACGCATTTGAATTCAAATAATAAAGATTAGTTCTAAGTCTGCATCTGTTTTTCTTCTTTTCTCTCTCTTTGGTCGGTCGTCTCCTTCAGATGGTGAACACCAGGACCAGCGGGGCGAACAGCAACAATGGGCAGTTAGGTGCCAACAACAACAAGGCTCACGACGCCAATGGCAATGCTCCTCCACCGCCACCCGAGAATCCCACCATTGCTCAAGTGCTCGCTTCACGACACGAGATGATGGCTGCAATGATGCAGCAAATGCAACAACAACACCATCGGATGCAACAGCGAGAGCTGCAACAAATGCAAGCAAGCAGCGAACAATCGCTTGCCGCCCCACCACCCCGGTCCAAGCCGCCGAGTTCCTTCGTGTCCGACCGCCGACCTTCTCCGTACCACTAATCCCATGGAGGCTAATGATTGGCTTCATGCCATAGAGAAGAAGTTAGATCTGCTGCGGTGCACGGATCGGAGAAAGTCTCGTTTGCCACTCATCGATTCATGTGGTCCCGCTTCGCTTGGTGGGACAACTACTTGGTTACTCGCCGGCGGGAGCAAGCGAGTTACTTGGGAAGAGTTTCGTCGCGGTTTCGGACCGCACACATTCCTGCGGGAATAGTTGCGCAGAAAAAGCGTGAGTTCCGTTCTCTTGAGCAGGGTAACAGATCGATTCGAGTATCCGCACGAGTTCAATCGTCTTGCCCGTTATGCCCCGGAAGATGTGCGCACCGATGCGAGAGAGGCGGAAAAGTTTTTGACTGGTTTGGATGATGAACTCACGGACGAGCTTATCTCCGGAGAATATGCTAACTTTGAGAAGCTGGTTGACAAGGCCATTCGACGGGAAGATCGGCGCAACAAGATGATCAAGAAGAGAAAAGTATTCCGCAGACACGACCTCCTCAACAGCGGGAAATCGCGAGGCCGCGTTTCATGCCGGAAGTCGAGTGGACCTACCACCATGATTGTTCGTCGGCATCGACCTTATCACCCGGGAATTTCCAAGCGCGGTAGTGGCGGCGGTCGGCAACGCGTACTCCGGCCCGCGCGCCCAACGGCGCCATCCCAAGAATCCACGGCCACCACCTCCAAGGAAGGACTGCGGAGGAAAGCCGGAGTCTGTTTCAACTGTGGTGACCCGGGGCATTTTGCGAGACAAGTGTCCAAAGCCAAGACGCGCGGGCCAAGGTTCATCCAGCTCGAGTCAACCATGCGTCCGCCGAGGAAGCACTGACCGCTCCTGAAGTTATACGGGTATGTTTCGTAAACTATACTCCTGCCACGTATTATTTGATTCGGCGCTACACATTCTTTTATCTCAAAGCAATTTGTTGGGGCACATGGGTTGTCGTAGTGGGACTTAAGATACCTATGCGGGTTCAAACCCCGGAAACCACTTGGAGACCACTCAGTATTGTCCCTCGGTGACCATAGAAATCCAAGGATCTATGTTTCTAGCCAACCTTATCCTCCTTCGGTCAAAGGCATAGATGTCATTCTTGGGATGGATTGGTTGTCCAGACATAAGGGAGTAATTGACTGCGCTAGTCGCACCATTACTTTAATCAATATGAAAGGAGAAAGAATTGTTTTTCGCTCTCCCATGCAAGTCAAGCCCGTAGCAAGTTTGAATCATGTTTCCACCGGGAACCGTCCGAAATGGCGGCCAAGACCCTGTGAAGTTAGAGGATATCCCCATCGTCGGGAATACCCTGAAGTTTTCCCCAAGACTTAACTCGATGCCGCCAAAAGGGAAATTGAATTCCGGATTGATCTAGTACCAGGACCGCCCCAATACACAAGAGGCCGTATAGGATGGGAGCCAACGAGTTGGCCAAGTAAAGAAGCAAGTGGATGAACAGTTGCAAAAGGGTATATTCGCCGAGCACATCGCCTTGGGGTGCTCCGGTGATTTTCGTGGAAAAGAAAGACAAGACCAAGAGAATGTGTGTCGATTATCGCGCCCTCAATGAGGTTACTATCAAGAACAAGTATCCCCTACCACGGATTGATGATTTATTCGATCAACTCAAAGGGGCCAAGGTATTTTCCAAGATAGACTGCGATCGGGCTATCATCGGTTGAGGATTCGGGAAGAGGACATTCCCAAGACCGCCTTCACCACGGTATGGGTACGAGTGTACGGTCGGGTCTTTTGGGTTAACCAACGCACCGGCTTTCTTTATGAATCGATGAACAAGGTGTTTATGGAGTTCTTGGATAAATTTGTGGTGGTGTTCATTGATGACATTTTGGTCTACTCTAAGTCGAGAGGAGGATCATGAGCAACATCTTCGGATAGTACTCGAGAAGTTGAGAGATCATCGGCTCTACGCCAAGTTTAGCAAGTGTGCTTTTCGGTTAAAGGAGGTACGGTTCCTCGGCCACATTGTGAATGCCCAAGGAGTAGCCGTGGATCCAAGCAAATGTGGAATCGGTTACCAAGTGGGCCCCGCCTAAAACGGTTACGCAGATCCGAAGTTTCCTTGGACTTGCGGGTTACTACCGCCGCTTCATTGAGAACTTCTCCAAAATCGCCAAGCCAATGACTCAATGTTGAAGAAAGATGAGAAGTTTAAGTGGTCGGCGAATGCAATAAGAGTTTTGAAGAGCTCAAGAGGAAGTTGGTGTCGCACCGGTGTTGATCTTGCCCGACCCAAGAAAGGACTTCCAAGTTTATTGTGATGCATCTCGCCAAGGGTTGGGATGTGTGTTGATGCAAGAAGGCAAAGTGGTCGCATATGCATCTCGTCAATTGCGCCCACACGAAAACAACTACCCCACTCATGATCGGAGTTGTCCGCAGTGGTTCATGCACCGAAGATCCGCGACACTACCTAATTGGTAATCGTTGTGAAGTGTATACGGATCACAAAAGTCTTAAGTACATTTTCACCCAACCGGATTTAAACCTCCGACGAGAAGATGGTTGGAACCGATCAAAGATTATGATTTAGGGATACATTACCATCCCGGCAAAGCTAATGTGGTTGCGGATGCACTAAGCCGAAAGAGTTCCGCACCACCCTCGGTGTCGAAGGAATGTGTGACCGTTGCGGGAATTCGAGTATCTAAATCTACGAGTGGTGGATTTTGGTTTTGTGGCTGCTCGGAAGCCCAACCCACACTCATTGATCAAATTCGGGCCGCTCGGGCATCGGATCCGAGATGGCCGAACTCAAGAAGAACATGAGAGTCGGAAAAGCTCGTGGTTTTACGGAAGACGAACATGGCACAATCTGGATGGGAAAGAGATTGTGTGTGCCGAAGACAAGGATTTGAAAAGACGATCCTTACGGAAGTTCACCAAACCCAATACTCAATTCACCCGGGCGTACAAAGATGTATCAAGATCTTAAAGAAAAGTTTTGGTGGGTCGGCATGAGGAGGGAGATAGCTGAGTTTGTTGCACTTTGTGATGTTTGTCGGCGGGTGAAGGCAGAACATCAACGGCCCGGATGTTGCAACCACTTGATTCAGTGGAAATGGGAAGAAATTGGAATGGATTTCATCACGGGTTTACCCCGCACAACGTCGGACATGACTCAATTTGGGTCGTGGTGGACCGACTCACCAAGGTGGCCCACTTCATACCAGTACATACTACCTACTCGGGGAAGAAGCTAGCGAGCTTTATCTCGCAAGGATCATGTGTTTGCATGGCGTGCCTAAGAAGATCGTGTCCGATAGAGGAAGTCGGTTTACTTCCAAATTCGGAAGAAGTTGAAAGAAGAGCTCGGTACCCGTTTGAATTTTAGCACGGCCTATCATCCGCAAACAGACGGTCAAACCGAGAGAGTGAATCAGATTTTGGAAGACATGCCGAGAGCATGCGCACTCGATTTTGGAAAAGCGTGGGACAAAAGCTTGCCCTATGCGAGAATTCTCTTACAACAACAGCTATCGAGCCGCATTCAAATGGCACCGTATGAAGCACTGTATGGACGGAAATGCCGCACACCCCTATTGCGGGATAGACGGGTGAGCGCCGTTGTTTGGCACGAAGTAATAAGTGAAGCAGAGGAAAAGGTCCGAGCGATTCGAAAAGGTTGAAGGTTGCGCATCCCGACGAAGAGCTATGCGGATAATCGTCGAAGAGATCTCGCTTTTGAAGCGGGATTTTGTGTATCTTCGCGTTACACCACTCAGGGAGTACACCGTTTCCAAACCAAAGGTAAGTTGGCACCACGTTTCGTGGGACCATACGGATTCGGGAACGTCGAGGAGAAGTGGCCTATCACTGGAGCTTCCTCCAACATGACCGGTATTCACGACGTGTTTCATGTGTCCCAGCTTAAAGAAGAGTTTAAGGGTACCGAAGAGCAAGCGAGTCCGGACAGATTGAAATCCAAGAGGACTTAACCTATGTAGAGAGACCAGCACGTATTCTTGAGGTCGGTGAAAGAAGGACTCGGAACAAGGTTATCGGGTTTTGCAAGGTTCAATGGACTCATCACTTCGAGGAAGAAGCTACTTTGGAACGAGAAGATGAGCTAAAGGCCGCGCACCCGCAACTTTTCGCCGTACCTCCGAATCTCGGGGTCGAGATTCCGTTTAAGGGGGTAGGTTGTCACATCCCGGGTTTTTCCTAATTCATTTAAATAATTTACCCCGAAATAATCGGAATTTCGAAATTAACACGGAGTCAACCTATAATTTTAAAATGCAATCAATAAATGGAAACGACATGGTAGGATTTTTCTTGAATTCTACATGTCAAAATACACTAACAGATTTTTACCTGGAATTTTTAGAGCACTCTAAGTATTTTTAATCAATTAAATAAGAAAACAGCAATTTAATTAAGTCCCAAAATTTTCCTTTTTTTCTTTTTCTTTTTCTTTTCCCTTTTTTCCGTACCGCCGTACGGTTTCCCGCCCTTCGCCCGTGACGGGCCGTCGGCCCGCACCGCTCCGCCAAGCCGCTCCTCCCTCGGTCGTGGGCGAGGCCCACGATGCCGGTCGCGCCGCGCAAGTCTGCGGCCCTTCCTGCGCGCGGGCCACCGAGTGTGGGCCCCACTGTCGGAGCCGCCTCCCGCACCCGGCTGGCCCAACCGCCGCCGCCGCCATGGCCGCGCCGCCTACCTCTTTTCGCCCGTTCGCGCGCCGCGCCGCGTGGGCCCCACGCGGGCTTCGGCCCATGCCGTCGCACCCGTGCCCGCCTTTCCGCGCGCCGCAACACCCGCCGCCGCCAAACGACCGCCGATTATCCTCTCTCTCTCTCCGAGTCCGAAACAAACGGCGAGGTTTTCCCGCCATCCGTGCCCGATTCGATCTCTTTCCGCCCTATAAAACCCCTCTCGCGCGCCGCGTGCTTCCTTTGTTTCCCGTTAGGTTTAGCCCAAAAAATCGTCGTCGGCGTCGCTTTCTTCCCCGCCACCGGTGAGCGCCGTTTTCTTTTTACTTTTGCGTTCGCCGTGCGCGCGTTGCTGCGCCGGGGCTCGTCGCCGCCGTGCCGCCAAGGTCGTCGGGCAAAACCTCGGCCGCCGCCGCCGCCGCCGCCACCGCCGCCGCCCGTGGAACCCTAACCCTAGCCTAGCCTTCGCCTCCCGTCCGATCGCCGTCGATCCGCCGCTCGGATCGCGCCACGTGGCGGCAATCCGTCCGCACCCCCGCTCCGCGTGCGCCGGCCGTGTGCGATGTCCGCCCTAGGGCGCGCCGGATCGGACGTCATGCCGACGTCAGCCCCGAGACGCGCGTGGGTGACGTCACCGGGGACTTAATTGCGCAATAAATAATTTAGTCTTTTTCGTTTAGTTTAAAAATCGCAATTAAACTTCTAAAATTCATATCTTTTGAATCCGAGCTCCGTTTTAGTCCATTCAAATTTCATTAAATCCAAAAAAATGTCAAGAATCCATTAAAAATACTTTTCAGTGCTGTTTCAGTAGACTTTTTAGGGTGTTTGTTGAGTGCTTTGTTTGTCGTGTAGATCCCGAGTTTTCCGGCGAGCCCGTTCTCTTCGAAGTAGTCGCCGAGGTACCTCAGTCTCCAGAGCAAGGCAAGTCATACCTTACATTGACCATATTGTACCTATTTTATGTAAATACCTCTTTTTCGTTCAAATACTGCACATGTTTTAGAATGTCATTTCATGGGATGTTCATGCCTATTGTACTCAACCATAGGATTGTTTACCTTATACCATTGATAACTTGGGGTCCAATGCGACTAGTTGATAGCTTAAGGTTTGCTTAGTTATGCTTAGCGCAACTAGTTCACTTAAGGGAATCACACTAATCAAGTTTATTACTAAAGTTGACCTTCCGATGATATTAAGATACGACCTTGTTTTCAATAATAGTGAATTATGAAAAGGTGGGTCGTGAGCACATGGTTGGACTTTGGTTAGCGTGCTCATGACGATTAAGGACCGGTTCTCGGGAAACCCTGGAAGAAATGCCGTGCATACCACAAGCCAGCATGGGTAATGGCTGGGCTTGTAGCGTAGCTGTCTCTAGTCGACGTATCCCGAGAGAGGGTGGGCGTGATGGAGTTGGGTCGGCCCCGGTTTTAAGGGTTGATCAGCTTCCGGATTCACCGCGGCACTAGAGGGGGCTGCCCATTGCCCGATGGGAATGGGGGCGAAACCTTGGTGTGGTACGATTGATTAGAGGGGGTTATGTGAAGGGTCCTGTCACAATTCCTTTCCGGGCACCGTGGTGGTGCACCGACGCACGGTAACGTGTTGTGGGATTGTGTCTTGTGGGTACGATTGTACACCTCGATCGAGTAAAAACTATTCGAATAGCCGTGCCCACGGTTACGGGCGATCGACCAGATTCACCTTGATTAGTCTCATTTATTTATTTGAATGAAATGTTGAAGTTTGACTAGTGCAGGTGGATGGATGGGCCTGTTGCAACGTGGTTTGAGCGTTGGGCAGTGTTTATTTAATACTGCTTAAATATTTCTACTGTTTTACTCTCTTCAAATATTATTATTATTATATACTGCAAATGCTGTTTATGCAAATTGAGCCCCTTGACCTTTCCGTGTTATTTATCTTGCATCATGTCCCCTTTTTCGGTGTGACTTGTTGAGTACGGTGGTTGTACTCAGTCTTGCTTCTTTTTCCCCCTTCAGTGCCAGAGGTTGAGATCGAGGTCTCCGAGGAGGTGTAGGCTTGTTCTCGTCAAGGTTTAGCTCTGGAGTTGGTGTTCCGCTTCGCTCGTGTCAAGTTTAGCTTAAATCAGTTTTATTTTCCTTTCCGCTGCATTTGTGTAACTCTTTTATATTGTTTCTAAGACGAGGAATCTGTATTATCAATAACGTCGGTTTGTGTACCTCGGTTGATGCCTGGACGAGGGTGTAATGCACAAATTAGCTGCAGAAATTCTGGTGTGAATTTCTGGGCGTGACACGCCTCCCTTTGCACTTCCGACTTTGGTCGGGCAGGCTTCTTTCCCCTCATGTCCTGCGACTGCTGGGTGAGTCGAATCCTCGACACGTCCTGCTTCGCCACCATTACCTCGAGGACCCGTGGCAACGAAATGTAGACCCCCATCCCTTGTCATGGTATTAGCACCTGGCAGGTGAGAGGTCAAACAACAAAAATAAACAAACAAACATACAGATGAAGTATGGAACGGGTCGGGATTACCTTCGGCCATGGGTTGGAGAGGTTGAAGGCGAGTGGGCCTCCCTTGCTGAAGTCGGTCGAGCTAGAGAAGAAAGTCCCCAGCCCTCTACCACATGTGCTCAAGGTAGACCATCGCCTCCCGAGCTAGGTCTTGGCTACTCGAGTACTCGAAGGCCGTCATCACCCTCGCCTTGCAAGATTGCACACCATGGAGCGCGAAGTTGAAGGCCACCCGTGCACCGGTCAGGCCCTGCTCTCGGAGGCCCTCGATCTTTGCCACCAGCTCCTCCACCTGGCCGCACTTGGCGTTGGGGCAGGGAGCCGTCCAGGTAGTCGCCGGGGTCGGCTCCTGGTAGATCTCTGGGGAGATCGCCGGCTCGTGGATCCCGATATAGAACCATTTGGCGTGCCACCCCTTGTTGGAGGAGGTGAGGTCGACGGGGATATAGTGTCGGGCCATCTTGTCCCAGAACTGGATCCCAGCCCTGCCGACCACGCCACCGCCCGTTTGCTGGAGACGAAAATAGTGGCGGAAGAGTCCGAAGTGTGTGTCTATCCGAAGATAGGACTCACATAGATGGATAAAGAGGGAATGTTGAAGAATACAATTGGGGTTGAGATTGCAGAGGGAGATGTCATAGTAGTGGAGCAGGTCCCGGACAAAGGGGTGGGCCGGAACTCCAAATCCACGAAGGAGAAAGGAAGAGAAGACCACCAACTCACTGGAATCGAGGGTCGAAAACTGTTACCCCCGGACCGGGCGCCATAGTGCAATCTCCCATGGCGGGAGGACACCGGCCTGCAGTAGCTCCCCTGACATCTCGCTCCTAGCGCGTGAAGGGACAAAGGCCGAGCTCCGCTCGATATCATCGCTGCCCGTGGCCGAGCCCTTCGTTGCCTTCTTTGACATCTTCTTGGTGGGCACCATTGGCTTCAGCAAAAATAGGCGTTGGTCCTTGCGATAGCACACTACACAGCGGCAGTGGGGATTGCAGCCTAGAGCGCTGGAGCGGTGTGGAGCAAGGAAGTAGATTCGAAAGCCAGAGCGCGAAAGACTTGGAAATTTTTGGTGAAAAGCGTGAAGAAGAAGATGAAGGCCAAATGGCAGGACTTAAAAGGACCAATGATGGGTTTGTCAGCGCTATTTTCGGGAACCGCGCGGGGCCGTTAACGGCGTGTGCGATGCGTTTAAGGCGCCCCAGCCGCTCTGCCTCCTTGGTCGCCACATCACCCCAGCGGTAGATCCGGGCCGTTGATTCCATAGAGCGGTTAATGGCGTGCATGACGTGCGTTATGTGCCCTGGTAAGCCCGCCTCTGAGCCCGCCACGTCGCCCGAGCAAGGAATCCCAATGGTGGATCTTCGAGCCGTTGGTGACGGATGGAATGTCGGACGTTTGAAGAGCCATTACACAACGACAAGTTTATCGGGTTTGATGGAACGTGACGGCACTATGTTCAAGCTGTCAACAGCCCACGTGTGTGCACACGCGCTTGAAGCCGGGTGTGAGCCCGACAGCCAACCCCTCGAGGTTCTTCGCTAATTGCCATCAGCCTCCGAGCTATTGCTTCACCGACCATCGTCAGCCTTCGGGCTATGGTTTCGCCGATCGCCATCAGCCTCCGGGCTATGGCTTCGTCGACTGTCATTAGCGTTCGGGCTATGGCTTTGTCGACCGCCATCAGCCTCCGGGCTATGGTTTCGCCCGACCGCCTTCAGCGTCCGGGCTATGGTTTCGCCGACTCTGGGCTATGGATTCACCAACCGTCATCAGCCTTCGGGCAATGGCTTTGCCGACCACCATCAGCCTCCGGGCTATGGCTTCGCCGACCGCCATTAGCCTCCGAGCTATGGCTTTGCCGACCGCTATCAGCCTTTGGGCTATGGCCTTTCTGATTTTTCCAGCCGCCATTTTCCCATGGGCAATGGCTCCTTTTACTCTATATATCACTGCCATCCTTCGGGCCACGGTTTCATTGACTTCTGCCGATTTTAGCCAGCCTCTGGGCCATGTTTGCCCCTAGCTATTTAATCGACTTAAAGTCGACCTAGGCAATCTAAAAACACTTGAAGGATGATCCTTCAAGCTTGACCCTAGGCCTGGATGTACCATCCAACCCCAGTCATGAGGGCTGCACCTTGGCGGTGCACCTGCCAAAGCACGCTCAAGGAGCTTGACAGACTGACTAGGTACCGTGGCTTGAAAGAGTTCAGACCCTAAGGACGAATGTCCCATTCACCCCTAGACTCGAGGGCTGCTGTGGGGGGTCTCACCCCGGGGTAGCCCACACACGGGAAAGAAGACCAGCTCGGTCGAACTAAGGGACCTCGGGCTGGGGTTGGCGGCCTGACCTCATTCAGAGTTGGTCGTCCCGACATTTGCCCCCTAGTCCGACCTCCGCCCTTTAACCTGACCTCTATGGATGGCCCCGACCCGAAAACGACAAACTTTCCACTTTGGGAAAGAGGCTTCCTTCGTAAGGCTTGCAGAAGAGACAAAGAGGGGACAACCCGACAGGAGATGACGTCATCCGACAGGACTGCACACAGGATAGTGGTGGAGGACGGATCCCGATGCAAGACTGTGCACAAGATGCCCACGGCAACTAGAGTCCAAGGCGTTTCTTTGTACTTTTCAGATTATGTCTATATTTGCGTTTTACTTTATGACCAAGTTTTCTTGAGCTCCAAGCCCCCTTGTAATTGCCCCCTTGAACTATAAAAGGGATTGCAGGTCGTGTGCGAGGGGGTCACAACCTAGATCCATTCTTGAGAACTCTTAATTATACTCAGAATCTTGTTCATACACCCCCTAACAAAGCACACAGAACGTAGGCTTGTTATCCTCTGGGAGGGCCGAACCTATCTAAGATCTTGGCTCGCATTGTTCTCGAGTCAACCATCAGACCCATCGGTGAGATGTCCCGACCACTCTTTCACCTCCTCGGGTAGCCCCTACGGAGGACTGATCGACCACCCGTTGACAATAGTAGTATGCATTAGTGAGCTACTTCAACATAAATTGGGAGAAGTTCTTTTTAACCCCCTATCAAAATTTTACATTCACATATAATTTGAAATACAGTGTCGCCTTAATTAATAGCATGTCCGTGGTGGCAGTACAGCTCTTTCTGCAAATCAGAGCCAATATATATGTTCCATACATCTATCCCTCTCTGTAACACATCTGAATAGGCCACTCATTAAAACTTGCAACACAGCTCTCGGTTCAAGGTGTATTTTGCTAGCTATATATCTAGCTATCAGCAGGTGTTCAAGGAATTTTGTATACCATGACATATTTATAGTAATGCAAAACAAAGATGATTGTGCTCACTGCTCACATTGCTGCCATTAATTTGTTTGTGAATGAGGCTAACCCATGACAATTCGTTGATGAAAATTGAGCAAATCTGGTTCTTGAGAATATTTGAAGCCAAAATCAAAAGGTACTGAATATATGATCTTTTTTCTAGAAACAGCTATTCCATATCTTATTAAGATGTACCATGAAAAATGATATATATATATATACCTTTACTACCATGAGCACATGGGTCACCTCGAATCTCCCAAGAATCTGCCCCCAAATCGAAAACCCCATGAGCGAAATTCCATGGCAAAGATCCACAATCGACGACCGATCCAAACCCCTAAACGAGAGAGACAGACAGACAGACGGCAGGGTCAACTCACTCACCTCCGAGAAGAATCAGAGCCACGTGAGGAGCGGGCGGCGCGACGGCGGCGGTGGAGGGATGACGCCAGCCGAAGGGTGACGGAGACGGGCCGGAGGGCAACGGGCGACAAAGGCGGGTCGGAGGAGGCCGAGGTCGCTGAAGGACGATGGTGGCCGAACGGTGGAGGTCGCTGAAGGACGGGCGGTCGAGCGGGCGGGAGGCGGCGCTGTGGGCGGCAGTGCTGGAGGACGGGGACGAAGAGGACAGAGAGGAGGACGCTGGCGACGAGCAACGGGCAGAGGAGGCAAGCCGAAGGGCGCGGGCGGCGGCGCTGGATGTGCTCGGGCTGGAGAGGTAGGGGGACAAAGATGCGCTCGGGATGGAGTTTATTTATATAAGGGGACAATAGGTATCGATTGGGAATTAAAACCGGCGCCTACTAACTAACTAAATAGGCGCTAGATCCAAAATAAAATCGACATTTATTTAGTCAATAGGTGTCCGTTATTATTTAGAACTAGTACCTATTCTTTCCATGCTTTCCATTCTTTGCATGCTTTCCATGTTTTCTTTTTGATTTTTTATTTTTTTCATCCTACCATTCCATTATGAAATTTCTTTCTTTAAGAAAGAGCCGAAATAGCTTGAAATAAATAATAATTGTTTCGATGGAACATTATACATGGTATAAGCATAACCTTAATTAATTATAGGTGTCGATTCCAATTACGAACCGACATATATAATATAGGTGCTGGTTTTTCCTATTGAGGCGACACCTATCCACAAAGTATAGGTGCTGATTCGTAATAAGAACCGGCACCTATAGTATGGGTGCCGGTTCTACTGTTTCCGACGCCTATTCGAGCAAATATGTGTCGGTTCTCGTTAAGAACCGGCACCTATAAATATAATAGGTGCCGGATTTAATTGAAGCGACACCTTTTTGGCCGAGGCACGAATGCCAAGAAGAAGTTGGTGCATTCTCTCTCACTCCTACAAACCCAAAAACCCTAACCCGATCTAGAGGGGGCGCGGTGAGCGGTAGGAAGTCCACCGACACCACATCACCAGCGATGACGACATCACCGATGACCCATGGCATCCTCCTCCATGAACTTCAACGGTGAGTCCCGATCTACCTACTAGATCAATGCCTAGAGAGAAACCCTAGAATCTAACAATGGTATTAGAGCTACTCTAGGCGTTGTTCTAGTTAGGGTTAAGAAGAGAGGATTGAAAAATCCAACCCGAAAGGGGCAAAGACGCACACAAAAAAAGGAGGGACCCGGGGGCGAGGAACTTACCTTTGGCTCCTCGGATCCACGCGTTGTGCCGGCGGTTGTCGCTAGCCCGCCGAGATTACAACGATGCCGCTCTCCTGCCGTCTTGGCTCACCGGATTGTCGCCCCGGGACAGAAACCCTAGCTAGGGTTTATACACGTGCGTGCGGCCGAACATCCCCATCCAGTATATCCACTCAACAGCGTCGCGCTCACCCTCGGGGTGGACACGACGCCGGCGAGGAGGCCTACTGTCGGAGGAACAAGGACTTCCCATTATATTTGCAAGATGAAGTGAAACACTTCAACACATCTAACAAACATAATGTAACATCCGGAGCCTCGAGAGAAGAATATTGGAGACATTGCTGGGCCTCTAGCCTACCAGTCAAGTTCAGCCTAATATGTGCCCGTAAAACCACTCGAAGGCGGCGACCAGATGTGCCCGTAAAAATGGCTAAAGATCCACAACATCTCAATTATCCTTAACTCATACTTATGTGAATCTAGTTCGCAAGATATGCACTAGATTCACACTTTCATCATAAGTATGGACATACATAGCAAACACATTTAAAGATGAAATAGAATTTAAAGACATACATCAACACATTACTTACATAGGCCGGTCGGCCAAATATATATATATATATATATAAATATTAGAGAACAGCGGAAGCTTGACTACCCAATCACAAGCACACCGACTAGGGGTTTACCCTGTTAAGTTCAGATCCTAGAAGAAGCAATCAAAACCCGCATTACTAAATTCTAACTAAACATATTCCTGCAAAACAAAAATTAGACAACATATGGCAATAGTGAGTACATTAACAAAATTAATGTACATGCAAGCGCATAATCAAACATACATACATGAAAACTCTAAGTCAAAGGAAGGCTATTTGTAGTCTCAATTTTTAGCATAAAGCAAATTTTAGTTCACAAACCATTTGCAACGTAATTTAAACAAAATGGTTTAGTAAATGTGTAAAGCTTACTAATCATGGCATGGTTTCAACATAAATAGATAGACATCTTTCCCTTACACACGTCGGGGAGTAAGGCAAACACATGGCATATATTAATCTCATCATCAACTCAAATCATTTAGTTTTGGAAGCATTTAGAAAACACAAGATTATACTCATAGCACATCATCATGTCGCTCATGACCGTGAGCACGGCTAATCGATTAGTTTTTGAACTCTGCAAAGTTTGTGCAGCTTACCCACATGATATGAAAACTCTAGTTTATTTTGCTCTCGCGACGCACCACCACACTCTACATATTGAATGTGGTCTAGAGGTCATAACGAAGCCTTTACACTACTTAATCTCTAGCCTTGCACCAGCACGATACGTGTTCCTCCATCCTAGGCATACTGGGAATATAAGCTAGAACTGTTAAGTGGCGGGCACATGCCTTAAACTCAATGCCGTGGTGGCGGACGCGACAGAAACCGATCCACGTGGCATAATACCGTTGTATTGGACATACTTAGTCACCTAAACTACCACATTGGGGTAAATACGAAGTTCCTCTGGGTTATCCGAACCCATACACACCGGCCTACTATAGTGCAAGGCTAGGTGCTAAGTAGATTATTCATCTTAGGCCATTCCATACTAGCACATGTGGATGTACGGTAAACACAATGGAGGATATGAAGTTCAGTCCTTAATTGACTCAGCTGAACACTCCCCCTAACGGTATGCAACTACTACCATAAGCATACCACTTGTCGCCCAAGTCTGAAATCACATTTTATCTCATTTTGTTTCACAAATAATCAAAGTTTCACCTCTGTCCATAATGTCCAAAGAGGTTTTCAAAGAGTATAATAAGTGAACCATAGCCATGTTTTTATTTATCACTAAGCAAGGCTAAGCATTTGCAATTTACAATAACCATGGTATAGTCATATGAGCACAATTAAAATACTCTAATTAATCCTAAGGTGTAAAACAGCAAGGGAGTGATTTTCCAAAGGGGATTCATGCATTTTTAGGGCATAACGCTTTAAAAGTTTCGATAGTGAGAAATACGCATGCAACTTTACAATCAAAACATTTAGCCCGAAAACATGGGATTCAATTTGTTCAAAGGAAGGGCACAAACTTGCCTTGGTTGATACAAGACCTCCCTGGGATGAATTATGATACCAAACTCCTCACCGACTCAAATTCATCCACTAAAAGAAAAATAACGGTAACGAATAAATACCAAAACATGTAAAAATCTAAAATGCTCTAAAAATGCATGAGTTCTCTAGTGTGGTTAGGTTCTGTGTGGATAAGATTTGTGGTGAAGGAATTTTTATTTTATCCCTTTTTATTTTTGAGGTTATTAATTTTGGAGGTTCATTCGGTATAGGGTAGCATTTACTTAGGTAGTGTTATAAAATACTTTTGTAAAGTGATTTTTATTAGATTTAAATTCACAGGTTAGTAGAGGTGTGTTTTCTAAAATTAACACATTTGGTTTCACAATTTTTGGAGTTACTATGAATTTCTTATAGGTTTTACAATTTATGGGTTCTAGGCACATAGTCACTATACACATATGGCTTTAGAAGTTTTATATTCAGAACATGTTCTATTTGCTAGAGATGTATGAAAGTGAATAATTTAGTTAACAAATCTACTCTTAGTTCAAAATTTTAGAGTTTAAATTGGTCCACTACATATTTTCTAAGCTGAGTGTCCTTATGTTAGTTATTTAACATATCAACCTAGGATTTATTATATGAGCTAAGTGTGCTAAGATGTGTGGTTAGGGATGGAACTTATGGTTTCTCTGGTCCAACTAGCCTTAATTTGATTTACTTAAAACTAGTTTACTTATATACATACTTTATTACTTATTTCTTATATAGTGCTTAGCTCATACTATGGTGTTTAGGACCTAAGTTATCTATTAAAGTTTATTGATACATTTAATATAGGAGTTGTCATATTCTATTTTACCTAATTAAAATTCATTACTTGCTAGTTTTATAGAGACTTATTTCACTTCCAATGGATTAAAAATGAATTTTCTACAAATTTTACAAGTTGAAGTGTGCACTAAGTTGTTTATTCATTATATAAATATTTAAGAGATATTATTATACAGATAGAAGATAGTTTTATTTTATATTTTGAAATTATATGTTTTGCTGGTTCTACAGAACTTAAGTTTACTGGGAGTTAAAATGAATTTTATATAAATCTCTAAAGTTCAGCTCACCTATAACTCATCATTTTAATGTCAATAATTTTTAAGGGCATTTGGCCCAAAGTAACTACATATTTTAATTTTTCCTAAACATAGAGGGTAAGTTGAGGAATCTGTAGGATTTAAGTTTGAACAAAAATGAGTCAAATTAAATTTTCTATGCATTTTATAAGTTGGTGCAAGCTTTATGTGTGATTTTCCTCACTTCAATTTTGTGACAAAATTTGCACTGTGAGTGCCAAGTTTTATACTTCTAAATTAAAGTTCGTCATTTTATGAGTTCACAGAAATTGGTTTCATCTCAGAATGAGCCTTGTTGAATTTTATATGGATTTTACAAGTTTGTATAGTTTTCTATTGAAAAGATATTGCTTTTGCTATTTCTCTTTTATATTTTCAAATTACAATACATGGGGTCCACTCGTCCGTGACTGGTCATTTTGCAAATAGGCCCTTGGAGTTTCATAAATAGAGTCCACAGTCCCGCACGTTTTGAAAGCAAAGTTCATTAAGAGTCCCTAAGTTTTATTGTAATCACATATAGGTCCTTGGGTCCACATGTCAATCTAAGGTTACTTACAAAATAGACCTTACAAGATTTAAGCTTCTACTAATCAGTCTCTGGCACCTAATGACGTGGGGCCCGCTTGTCATACACACAGGGGAGAAGAGAGAGGCAGCCAAGGCAGAGCAAGGCACAATGGTGAGGTTTGAGGCGGCGTCGGCATGAACGACGGCGAATTTGATGACGCGGCCAAAAGCAAAAAGATAGAATAGCTTATTGCGAATCCATTGGTGGTGATCTTTTGCACAGTGGTGACCGGAGCGGCGCTTGCGGCGAGTACGAGCGGCGGCCGGTTTCGGGGTAATGAGCCATATGGAGCTACAGCTTGATTCGTGTCTAGTTGATGCATGCAGGTGGGTCTTCAGGGTTCTTGGGTGCTTACCAAATAGTTTGCCGAGGCGGAGGAGCTCCGGCGAGGCGACAGGGATGGAGGTACTCGACAGTGGCGATGGAAAACTCCGAGGCGATGGTGATAGCTCGATCTACTTGAAGAGCGGCCATGCATGCATTTCCAAGAGTTCGATTAGGTCCCAGGGATGGTGCATGCGCGAAAGAATCGACGAGGCGCTCACCGGCGAAGGAGAATTTGGCCATGGCGATGGTGGCCGGAGTTGAAGAGGATGGAGACGATCTCCCTCCTCAGTGTGCCATTCTATGGGATTTTTGAGGGGAAATGAAGCGGAGGTTGAGGCAAAGACGATGGCGCATCGTCTCAGCTTGGCATGGTCCAGATCGATGACGAGAACAACGATGTCATGGCGGCGTCGAGCAGAGCACGCCCTAGGGCCGGCGATGACACAACGGTGTTTCCATTGATTAGCTGCATGAGAGAGGATGAAATCAAAAGGAGAAGTCGTCGGCATGGTGAGGAGAGTATGGAATGGGAAAGAGATGGTGGCGAGTGCGGCTTGACGACAATTGGCAATGCATCCTTCCCGGCGGCCGACGATGGAGTGGAAAGCGAGGAGGACAAGATGGAGCTCTCCCTCTCAGTTTCTTCGGCTCAGGGGTGGGGAGTGATGAGTGGCGATGCAGCTGGGTGGAGGAGAAGGCTAGAGATGTAGAGCTGGGCATCGACACGTCGCTCCCACACGTCACACGCAGCCGGCCTCGATCTCTCTCTCTCTTATTCTCTCTCGCCTTCTTGAGCGGTGGAGGATGGTGCACAGAGGTGAAGCGAGCGGATAGGCTTTCAAGTGGGTAAAGGGCGTGGTAGGTGTTGATTCCAAATCATACCAAAAGTACTTTGACTTGGAAAACCGCTCACTGGCCTGAGAGGTTTGCTTTACTCTAGTGCAGGTTCAAAGTACTACTTCTTAGGTTCGTAGGCATGCTAGTTGATTTGATCCTGCAATCAACAATAAACAAAGAAACAAGTGTTAGTGTTAGTCTGCAAACAATAGTCGATCGGCGGTGGCCGATGACGTATCATTTGTTGTTGAGCCGATGCGGTATGCACTGAATCACCCAGGGAAATTAAACCTAATCGATCGGCTATAGATATTCATAACACATAATCTAAATATCGAGATACGTTTAAACTAAGTGATTGGGATAGATCGGTAGCGTACCGAGATAGTATAAATCACTTAAGTCAAAAATACCTTAAATATGTAGATTATATATATTTATAGCATAGCCAATGTCGTAGATTTAATGTGTATCGGCTAGTACTCCGATACCACTCTATACTAAGATATCATTATAGACTAAATACATTAAACAGGAACCGATCAAATGTTAAGATGACCTAACAGATCAATAACAAGCTTAACATATTTAATTATAGTGAGATCTTAATATAAAGGGTAGCTTTGACATATCAAGTAAATATAAAATATACAAGACAGTTAAACAGATAAGATCGGCTAAAACCCCAATACTATCTCTAGTAGTGATCATGAAACAAGATAGATCCTTTATGGTTCTAAATACGACTTAATAGGTCAGATCTAACCAATGCAATATTATGTATAAAAAGAAGCATAAGATCTAAACAAATCTATGAAAACCTTTCAAGATGGTGGATACACTGTATAATCTAAATCGACAACGAAACATAACCCTATCGACTGTTGTCTAATAACAGAGACTAGCCGACTACGGTTAGATCGCATTATCTATCTAGGTTATACAGCATATATGATAAATCGATGATGTACGTAAACAAGATTAGAGTATCATAATGATAGAAGCACTAATCCCGAGAGCGCAAGCCATCATAACAAGCTTTACCTTTTCGCTGGAGATCGAACTCAATGCAGCCCAACTAGAAGCAAGAACTCGTCGAAATAACTAAAACAAAAAGGTGTCGATGCGCCGAAGGTTATACTAAACTTGATTGTTGTTTATTTACATAGTGATGGGTCATATTAATACCCAGATACAAGATAAGTCCGTGGCGGACACGATTCCTATCTCTATTTGTGGAGATTATGGCAATCGGGTATCTTCATGGCAAGCTTATCCGACTGGAGGTAGGGATAGATTGCGCCTGCCATATCTGTAAACTGAACATGACTTGGGTGTTACGATTGCCGATAGAGATAAGGCAATCGGCCTATAGTCACGGTTTGGTAAGATTGAGGAAACAAACTTAGAGTAAGATAGGGTTTCCGATCTGTAAGCCCTCCTCCCAAGACTATATAAGGGGGGTAAGGGGCGTCCCTTGAGGGATATCAGAGATCAGATTCTAGATTAGATTTCATAAGCAAGAGCTTTAGACACACGAGATCAATAAAGACACTCGGCGGATCGAATCCACCGAAACAGGAGTAGGGTATTACCTCACGAGAGGGCCTGAACCTGTCTAAATCTTCTTCTCCTTCTAACCCATTGTGCTTGGCGATCTCGACTGCGACCCCAGAAATTATATTGCCGAAACCAAGTTTTGACAGTTGGCGTGCCAGGTAGGGGCCTGCGCGTCGAGACTTCTTCAACAATCTCGCCGACAAGCGTGATGGAATCTCCTTCAAGATTCGGTGACTTCGCCGCCTACTTCGCCGACGATTCCTCCTTCGACTCGGATTCGGACCAGTCGGGAGGAGAAATCCACTCAACGCCGTTCGGGCTTCCGAACAGCGCCAGGATCTACAACGACATCTTGAAGACCAAGATGCAATCTACTTTCTTCGACGACGGACCTTACTCGGCACCATTCGGATTACCGAATACCGTCGAAATCTGCGCCAATCTTCTCACCTCCCGACGGAGGCGATCTATTCGGACGAAGACCTCTCGGTGCCGTTTGGGTTACCAAACGCCGCCGAGATCTACAGCAAACTTCTCTCCCACGAGTCGGCGGCAACCCACTCGGAGGAGCCCACACCCCAAGCTCTGACTCGGACTGGAACGATCCAGATCCGGGCTACCCAGGATCAAGGGAGGTCGCCGTCATCCTCCCATCATTCGGCTCCTGCCCATCTTCGGAGCTCAATGGATACCTCAGCTCCGCCGGCTTCGACAACCTCTATGGCATCCCTTCTGACGAAGCCGACAACTCCGACTGCCGTATGCACTATGAGTCGAAGTGCTTTGATGTCCTCATGGCCGAGCCGGACGAGTCCGGCTCGGCCATGGCCAGAAGGCTTGCTGAAGAAGAGCGAGCCAAGACGGAGCACGAGCGCAAGACGGCCGAAGAGGAGAAACAACGCAAGGACGAGGCTGACAAGAGGAAGCAGGACCTACGTGCAGCCGGACGATCTGCCCAGGAGGCCATCCTTCAAACACGGGTCCGCAACACCAACATCTTCCAAACGCCACAGCAGAACGATGTTGCCGCGCTCACCCTCTTGGACACCGTCATGGAGACGGCACCCGCCAATGTGACTCCGATACTCGACAAGATAAAGACCATCGTCGCCGCCACAGCTAACGGCCACCCCACCACCTCGGCACGAAGGCCGACTGAATCTGTGGCCGAAACGCCAGACAAGAGCCGGCTTCCGCCTCTAAGGTCAGGAGACTATAAGAGGCCTGAGCCAGATCGGTCGACGACCAGGCCAAGAGGCCCACCCCGCGAGTCCACACCGAGGTACCGAGCAAACGGCCGACTCCGCGACAAACGACATGGACGTCCACCCGTCCACCACCGCGTCCGCCGAAACAGCTCCGGCTACCCAACCAGCCAACCGAAGACCCCGCCGAGTGATCTGCGGGAAGTCCTCGATCGCCGCTATCGGGAGCGGGACCAACGCACTCGGGAAGATCGGAGGGGATCACCCGATAGCGGCGACGACGGAGTACCGGCCTTCACTCGGGAGCTCCGCGAGTGCACTGGCCGAGTGGGTTTAAGCCCACAGGGATTGAAAGGTACGACGGCAAGACCGACCCTGAATCTTGGCTTACCGTCTACACCCTCGCCATCTGTGCTGCAGGCGGTGATAACAAGGCCATGGCCAATTACCTGCCCGTGGCCCTCGCTAACTCAACCGAGCGGCTCACGAGCCGCCAAGAGGTTCAATCGGCTCGTGGAGCGAGCGAGGGACCACTTCATCGCCAACTTCCAAGGTACCTTCGAGAGGCCCGGCACAAACTTCGACCTATACAACGTCATCCAAAAGCCGGACGAGCCCCTGAAGGATTACATCCGTCGTTTCTCCGAGAAGCGCAACAAGATCCCGAACATCACCGATGACATCATCATCGCCGCCTTCCAGAAGGAAGTCCGTGATGAGCTGCTAATCGGGAAGTTCGGGCGCAAACCACCGAAGACGGTGAAACAAATGTTCGAGACGGCGAACTCCTACGCAAAGTCCAACGACACCATCAAGGCTGCCCGTCAAGACCGGCCCGATAGGAGGGAAGACAAGCAAGCAGGAGGAAGCCGTAATCCTAAGAAGGATGGCGGCAACGGCAGCAACCGGGGCCGGAAAGATCGCAAGCGCCGATCCGAGGACCTAGTGGCCGCAACCTCCAACACTCAACGCCGTCCCCGAGTCGCCGCCTACGACGCCATCATGAACGCCCAGTGCACCCATCATCCGAATCATAAGCACGCGGCGAAGGACTGTTTCATCTACAAGCAATTCGCCGAACAATACGTGGCGCAGCTCAACAAGAAGCCGACTGATGAGGCTGGTCCGTCAGGCGCCAAAAAGAAGAACGCGGCTGAAAATGCCGAACCCTTTCAAGACCCAGTGGGGAGCTCAACCACATCTTCGGAGGACCGCTAGCCTATGAATCCAAGAGGAAACAGAAGCTAACTGACCGAGAGGTCAACGCGGCTCAACCCGAAGTCCCTCAGTATCTGCGATGGTCGGAAGTGGCCATCACTTTTGACCGCTCGGATCACCCCGACCGAGTGGTTCACCCGGGGCGCTATCCACTCGTCCTAGATCCCGTGGTCCGCAATATCAGGCTCAAGCGCGTCCTCATCGATGGGGGCAGCGCCCTCAACATCCTGTTTGCCAAAACCATGGATGAGATGCAGATCCCGAGGGCAGAATTGAAGGCAAGTTCAGCCCCCTTCCACGGAGTCATCCCGGGGCTATCGTCTACACCACTCGGGCACATCTCCCTCCCTGTCACCTTTGGGGCCCGAGAGAACTTCCGAACGGAGAACGTCACTTTTGAGGTGGCCGACTTCGAAACAGCATACCACGCCATCATTGGAAGACCTGCGCTTGCCAAGTTCATGACGATCCCGCACTACACCTATCTCTGCATGAAGATGCCGGGTCCCAACGGCGTCATCACTCTTTGCAGCGATGTGAAGCAAGCCTTCACCTGCGATAAGGAGAGCTGCGACATGGCCCAATCTCGCGAGAGATTACGTGGCCAACAAGAAGTCCGATTGGCTGCATCAACTTCGGTAGAGGGAGAAGTCCCCGCGAAGAAGATAGCCAAATCGGCATCCGGCGACGCCAAGACCAAGAAAATCTCCCTTGATCCGTCCGATCCCTCGAAAACTACTGTAATCGGTGCTGACCTAGATCCCAAATAGGAAAGCGCGCTCGTCACCTTCCTCCAAAATAATAAAGATGTTTTTGCTTGGAAACCATCTGATATGCCTGGAATTCCTAGGGAGGTGATCGAGCACTCTTTGCACGTCAAAGATGACGCCAAACCGATAAAACAACGATTACGCAGATTCACGCAGGATCGAAAAGACGCTATCAAGGAAGAACTCGCAAAGCTCTTGGCCGTCGGCTTCATTAAAGAAGTCCTTCATCCCGACTGGTTAGCCAACCCAGTCCTGGTCCGCAAGAAACGGGGCAATGGCGCATGTGCATCGACTATACTGACCTCAACAAAGCCTGCCCAAAGATCTGTTCGGGCTGCCTCACATCGACCAAGTCGTTGACTCAACAGCCGGCTGCGAACTCCTAAGTTTCTTGGATTGTTACTCGGGCTATCACCAGATCAGCTTGAAAGAATCCGACTGCTTGAAGACATCGTTCATCACGCCGTTTGGGGCCTACTGTTACATCACCATGCCTTTTAGCCTGAAGAACACCGGCGCCACATACCAACGCATGATCCAAAGATGCTTCCAGACGCAGATCGGCAAGAACGTAGAAGCTTATGTCGACGATGTTGTCATCAAGACCAAGCAGAAAGAAGACCTGATCGCCGACTTAGAAGAAACCTTTGCAAACATCCGGGCCTTTAGAATGAAGTTGAACCCGGAGAAATGCACTTTCGGCGTTCCATCAGGCAAACTGCTCGGCTTCATGATGTCACATCGCGGCATTGAAGCCAATCCAGAGAAGATCAACGCCATCTTAAGCATGAAGCCCCCGAGTAACCAGAAAGACATCCAGAAGCTCACTGGCTGCATGGCGACACTAAGCCGCTTCATCTCCTGACTCGGCGAACGAGGCATGCCCTTCTTCAGATTGCTAAAAAAGACAAACGACTTCCAGTGGACCGCGGAAGCCAACAAGGCCTTTGAAGATTTCAAAGAATTCCTTACAACGCCGCCCGTCGGCTTCGCCTCGGCCCAGGAACCTCTGCTGCATGCGTTTCAGCCACTCACCAAGTGGTCAGTACGGTCCTCGTGGTCGAGCGCGAAGAAGAAGGACGGACTCAGAAGATTCAGAGGCCAATCTACTTTGTTAGCGAAGTGCTGGCAGGAACCAAAATCCGCTACCCTCAGGTACAAAAATTGCTTTATGGTGTTCTAATAACCGCGAGGAAATTGGCGCACTATTTTCAGGGTCACTCGGTCATCGCCGTTACTTCCTTTCCACTCGGCGACGTCATCCACAACCGGGAGGCAACTGGACGCATCGCCAAGTGGGCTCTAGAGCTAATGCCATTGGACTTGACTTTTAAGGCGAGGACGTCCATAAAGTTGCAAGCCTTGGCAGATTTCCTGGCCGAGTGGACTGAACAACAAGAGAACGTACCTCGGGAAGACCTCCAACACTGGATCATGCACTTCGACGGATCCAAGAGGATCACCGGCTTGGGAGCAGGAGTTGTGCTGATCTCCCCGACCGGGGAAAGGCTAAGATACGTCCTTCACCTCCACTTCTCCGCCTCACACAACGTCGCCGAATACGAAGCCCTGCTACATGGACTGCGCCTCGCAGTTTCACTCGGAATACGTCGGCTCATCGTGAAAGGCGACTCCCAGCTGGTCGTCAATCAAGTAACGAAGGATTGGTCCTGCCTGAATGACACCATGGAGGCTTACCGGCAAGAGGTCCGCAAACTTGAAGACAAGTTTGACGGGCTCGAACTCTCTCATGTTCTGAGGCATAACAACGAAGCAGCCGACGAGTTGGCACAGTTCGGGTCCAAGCGCGAAGCTGCCCCAACAGACGTCTTTGTCGAGCACCTCTATGAACCAACCATCACGGCAAAGACAACTGCCAACCAAGAAGTTGCAAACGAAGTCGCCATGACCGATGCCGACTGGAGGACGCCACTCATCAAATTCCTAACTCAGCAAGAGCTGCCGGAGGACCGGGATGAAGCAGAGCGCGTCCGACGTCGCTGCCAAGCATACGTCATGGTTGACTCCGATCTATACAAGAGAAGCCCCTCCGGAATCCTAATGAGATGCATCCCACCCGAGGAAGGGAGACAGCTACTCCAAGACATCCACTCGGGCATATGCGGAAGCCACGCGGCAGCACGCACTCTGGTCGGCAGAGCCTACAGGCAAGGTTTCTTTTGGCTTACCGCGGTCTCCGACACGGACAAAGTCGTACGAACCTGCGAAGGCTGCCAGTTTTTCGCCCGACAAAGCCATGTCCCGGCCAGGAACTACAAACAATCCCACTATCCTGGCCGTTCGCGGTATGGGGCCTGGACATGGTTGGCCCTTTCAAAAAAGCTCCAGGAGGATTCACACACCTCTTCGTCCCAATCGACAAGTTCTCCAAGTGGATTGAAGCCAAGCCGGTCGCCACAATTACTGCTGACAAGGCACAGGACTTTTTCCTCAACATCGTGCACCGCTTCGGCGTCCCAAACAGAATCATAACTGACAACGAGACTCAATTCACGGGAGGCATCTTCAAGAAATTCTGCGAGGACTTTGGAATCAAGATCTGCTACGCATCAGTTGCCCATCCCAAAAGCAATGGACAAGTCAAACGAGTCAACGGCATGGTCCTCCAAGGCATCAAGGCCCGCGTTTTCGATCGCCTGAACCCTTACGCGGGCAAGTCGGTCCAAGATCTTCCCTCGGTCTTATTGTCGCTGCGGACCACACCCAGTCGGGCTACCGGCCAAACTCCTTTTTGGTCTACGGCGCAGAAGCCATGTTGCCAAACGAGATGGAGTATGAATCCCTCCGAGTCCGCAGCTTCAACAATGAACGCTACGACCCCAACCGAGTGGATGACCTCACCCGATTGGAAGAGGCCCGCGAGACAGCCCTCATCCAGTCGGCCAAATACCTTCAAGGGCTCAGAAGGTACCACAGTCGCAACGTTCGAGCACGAGCTTTCATCGTTGGCGACCTGGTCCTACGCAAGATCCAGACCACCAAAGACCGTCACAAGTTATCCCCTTATGGGAAGGATCGTACATAATCGCCGAGCTGACTCGGCCCGGTCCATACCGGCTAAAGTGCGAAGACGGCTCTATGGTGGAGAACTCCTGGAACATTGAGCATCTTCGACGATTTTATGCCTAATTTGGCTAAGGCTTCATGTTTTCCTTGACTGCCAACCTCAAGCAAGATGACTTCTTGAGTCAGCAGTCGGGGGCTGTACATATGTCAATAAAGCTTAAAGTTTTCCTCATCAACTTCTGTGCATGATTTGGTTTATCATTGTTCAATGTTCTCCGATTCGAGTTCAGTGTCTAAGGACTGAGAGTTTTCCGATGACCTAATCGAGCCTAGGCTTGGTGACAGTCAGACGAAAACTACTTAAGAAATTTCACACGAAAACTCGGATCAAGGCATTAACATAAATAAACTGAATATATCACAAGTTCTACGTGAGAGCATCACGATCACACGACATTTACAAGACAATATTTGAAAGACAAATCAGATCCGAAAATTGTTCACTACATCAATGGATATCTTCTTTGCTGCCTCCTGCGCCTCACTCAGCATATCCAAGGCCTGCTCATCTGTGGTTCCGTCAGCAAAGCCCTCCCCGACCGAGTGGATGTCCACTCGGGGGTAAAGGGACTTGGTCTGTGCAAGAGCCAGACCAGCCCCCATGTTGGCAGCTTCAGTGATGTTGGCTAGATACTGGTCAGGGGCTAGCCTGAGCTTGTCAAAGACCTCAATTGGGTCTAGTGAGCTGGTCCCGACTCCATGGTGGAACAAAGATAGCAAGATCGGCGCAGCAGCATTGGCGACCTCATCCCGGATCTCTCCGGCTTGTTTGACCCGCTCAAGCAAGACGTCATATTGAGCTCGGGTCTTAACCTTGTAAGCTGCCAAAAGCATCGGATCATGCAAAGCGCTCGAAAATAAAGTGGTACAAGGAATGTTACTTCAAAGAGGCTTACCTTCAAACTCGGCCTCCATTTCGGCTTTATCGAGGCTAACTACCTCTAGTTGGACTTGAAGCGAATGGACCTCCGAAGAATTTTCTACAAAAGAAGAAGATCATCAGCAACCGAGGTTAACATAAGAATCATGAAGAAACTTGGAGAGACGGCTCACTCCCGATTGATCCTCGGAGGTCGAGGTTCGCCTCCCGAAGCTCTGCGATCTCTCTCCTTAAAGCCGCTTCCCTCGACGCGGCCTCCTCCTGAGTGGTCTTCGGCTTTCGCCGAACGTCCTCTAAGGAATTCAGGTGAGGAACTAGCTTCTCCAAGCACTCGGACTTTGCCATGGAGCGGCGTACTCTTCGCGCGTGAGATCGAAGAGTGACCGACTGAAAAATAATGATAATACAATAAAAGAGAAAGACTAAGGCTTACGTTGAGTAGCCGGGTTGCCTCGTTCAAGCTTTCGACAAGGGCATCCCGTTCATCTCTCTCGGCTTGCCTGTCCAGGACGATGCCCTGCCTTTGACCCTCCGAGTCCTGCCACTCAATCTTAATTGGGGGAACCTGTTTGGAGGACTGCAACCTGGGATTCCTCCACCCGGTGGCGAATAAGAAGAACAAATGAAGACATGAAAGATTCAATTTGAAAGAGCAAAAGAATACTTTGATACAAATCTCACCAGCTTCGGTGGCTGCGCGCTTAGGTGGAGCGGCCTGGCTGACCTCCTTCCTCTGGCTCTGCGCCGAGTGGCCCTCAGTCGGGGCTGCTCGATCCGCGGCCTGAGGTTTCCCGGCCGTTGACTGGCTTCCAGTCGGGATATCCCGGCTGGCGGCCGGGGGCTCCTTCCTCGGGGCATCCTTCTTCGGAGGCGAAGGCTGTTTGCCCGGAGCGCTCGCGCTCGGTTGCGGGCTCCGGGGCTTTGGCTCTGCTGGCTTTGGCACCTCGGGAGCTGCGGCAGGGGTCGGCCCTTCACCTCCCCCGGCAGGATCTATGTCCTGGGGGCTCCTGCGACAATGAATACAGCTGGGGTAAAGATAAAGAAAGCTTTCAACGAAAAAGTTCGGACTTCGGTTATAGAGCATACGGACGACCAGGCGGATCTTCGGCGCCGTCCGCGGCGATCGCCTTAGAGGAGGGGTCTCGCGGAGGAGCTGGGACGTCATCGTCCGAATCCTCGATGATCAGCCTCCTTTTGCTCGCCCGCTTGTTTGTGTCCTCACTCGAGGCCGCTCGCTTTCCGACTGGATCACTTTGAATCTTGATCCCGCCAGCCGGCTTCTTGGCAGGGCGACGCGGCGCGTCATCGTGGGACACCTTGTACGGCATGGAGGTAACAAAAGCATTTTCCTGCAAGAAAAAGAATGCACAACACTAAGAGACAAGATATCAAGATGAAAAGACACTATGAAGCAACCAGTCGGCTTATCGGAGGAGGAGGTCGGTGGATGCTGAAGGGAAGAACCAGCAGAATGAGGGCGCGCTCAACTGCAATTCCAGTCGAGAAGATCTTGTACATCCGGATCTTCAGGATTTCGTAGCTGAGTGGATCTGGATCTTCCCGATTGGGGTCCTTCCCGCCTTCGTACTCGAAGGCCGGCTTCGACCGTTCCTTGATTGGCGCCAGTCGGCACCTGATGAAGTGCCGAGTTATCTGTTCGCCGCAAAGACCCTTTTGTTTCATCGCCAAGATCTTCGCAAGCAGCTTGTTGGCCTCGTTCCAATCTTGGGCTACTGGAACAGTGCTCCAAGTTGGCCTGGGGACAGGGGGAAGACCGACGAAGGCTGGTAGGCTGGGTTCAAGGTTGCTAATGTAGAACCAGCCTGCGTGCCATCCCTTATTGGAGGACTTTAGAGGGAGAGAGAAGTACTGCTTGCGGAGAGATCCGCGGAGCTGGAAACCTGCCCCGCCAACGACGCATGGGTGGTCTTTATTTGGATGAGGCTTAAGATAAAACATGCGGCGGAAGAGATGGAAGTGGGGGAGGATGCCAAGGAATGCTTCACACACATGAATAAAGAGAGCGATGTGAAGCATCGAGTTCGGGTTCAGATGGTAGAGTTGAAGCCCATAGTAATCCAGGAGCCCCCGGAAGAATTTGGAGGTCGGGAGGCTGAACCCGCAATAGAAGAAAGAAGTAAAAACGACGAGCTCACCGGTGTTCGGGGTTGGGAAGTCCTCCCCCGCCGCTGGGCGCCATCCCACGATCTCCTTTGGCGGAAGCACGCCGTGCTTCACCATCTCTTTGAGGGTGGATTCCCTCACATCCGATGTGGCCCATTGGTCAAACGGGATCCTTTTTTCATCCGCCATGAGAGTGGTATTGATGGGAAGTGGATCTGGTCGGAAAAAGTGGGGATTTTGACAAGGGAACTTGGGAGATTTGGCTGCGGGAGCTAGTTGTTGCAAAGAGCGAGTTCCTAGATGGATGGATTTGGGAGCGCGCGAGTCTAGGGTTCTCCGCAGTGAACTGGTGAACAGTACTGCGAAAAGGGGAAACTTTTGGAAGATGAAGAGGCGGGGACGACCTCGTGCCTTTATAGAAAGATTTGAGGGTTGCGCTAGGTTTTCTTGTGATTGGGCCGAGCCCATAAGAAAATCTACGGCCCAGTTAAGGTGTGGCCCGACGCGTGTCCTTAGGGACTTAAGCAGATGAGCTTAAGCAGATTTGCCCTAGCAATATGCACGTGTCCGAATGCCCTGTACCTTTGAGAATCCTTCCATACCGCGGTTTGCTTGACTTCATGAGAAGCTGGCACGATGCAACTTGGAAGGTGACCAACAGCTAAGTTTTTTTAGTTGCCTTGATGACAAGGGCTGTTTGGTTTTTTAGCATTTGACTGAGTGATTATGTCAATGTTATTTTTCCACCTTGGTGAAGATCTTTATAGATTGAGACCAGTATTATGGCAGAAGCTATTTAATAACTTGGTCATATTTTTCATATGATTGAAAGAACTTATTTCCCATGAGGGACGATTAAAATATTTGTTCCGGGTTGACTCGGGCAGATCCACTCAGATAAGCATAAGCTTACCGAGTGCTTTTCACCCACGAGGGTTGATTGAGTTATTTGTTCTGAGATGACTCGGGCAAATTCACTCGGATAAGTGTAAGCTTGCCGAGTAATAAAGTTGCTTTAGCATGAGCTAAGCATTTATATAAGAATGATTTTTTATAGTTCTTGACTATATGCTTAGTCTGTTTTTGACTAACCACATAGTCGAGGGCTACACCTAATTAGGTGCATCAGGAGATGCACCTAGATATTTATTTTTGAGAATTTTTTAGATATTTTCCAGCCCTTCAAAGTCTTTGGAGCCACTCGGGAAGATTCAGGCAGAGATGATGGAATCACTCGGCGCCCAAAAGCACTCGGTCAAAGAGGTTTTGGTTTGAAGCTGAGCTGTCTCGTCGACTGAAAAGGACTCGGGGGCTACTGTGGAGATTATGGCAATCGGGTATCTTCATGGCAAGCTTATCCGACTGAAGGTAGGGATAGATTGCGCCTGCCATATCTGTAAACCGAACATGACTTGGGTGTTACGATTGCCGATAGAGATAAGGCAATCGGCCTATAGTCACGGTTTGGTAAGATTGAGGAAACCAACTTAGAGTAAGATAGGGTTTCCGATCTGTAAGCCCTCCTCCCAAGACTATATAAGGGGGGTAAGGGGCGTCCCTTGAGGGATATCAGAGATCAGATTTCATAAGCAAGAGCTTTAGACACACGAGATCAATAAAGACACTCGGCGGATCGAATCCACCGAAACAGGAGTAGGGTATTACCTCACGAGAGGGCCTGAACCTGTCTAAATCTTCTTCTCCTTCTAACCCATTGTGCTTGGCAATCTCGACTGCGACCCCAGAAATTATATTGCCGAAACCAAGTTTCGACACTATTGCAATTTGAATTACATATATATGCCTAAAACAAACTCTCACCGATATTATCTATAAGGAAACTATTTAAAATATCCTAATTAATAGATAGAATTGCCTTTCCTGGACTCTATCCATGTATGGCAATCCCCATGAAGCACTTTAACCGAATCCGAAGACAATTCCAACGTCTTTCCCTGAGATCGGCCATACCAGCTATCCTTATCAGAACCGGCTACATCGGCTATTCTTATCCGATTCGGTATCAGCCGATAGTTCCCTTGGCCGATTCGATTATCAACCGACGAACTCCTTAGCCAAATCGGTCAGTACTTGGCGTGCACTCTGCCTTTGAAAGAACCCGATTCTCTCCAAATCGGCTTCGGCCTTAGACCCAAACCTGATAATTTGCTTACCAAATTTGATCGTTAACACATGCACCCCAAGTCCGCTATATTGTTAGTATTGCGGATTTGCCGAACCTTATCTCGGAGAGATTTTAGGGTTTTCCGTTTCGACCGTCATCACGCTTCCTTAAATAAAAACCACTGCCTCAGAGTTTTTCATGCCATCACTTCCGTCGGCGACCTCTCCGGCGCTCTTTGGCGACCTCGCAAGCATCTCCGCGTCGTGACGAACTCATCCCCACCAATGTTGACCTCAACCACCCCATCCAAAGCGCCATCAGCCGAGTTCCCAGAGGTAATCCCCGTCGGCTTTAGCCTCATTCTTTTATGCAATTTGGCGTTTGCCCTTTGTAATGTGCCCTTTTCCTTCCTTGTTCATTGTAGCATGTTGCACACCAAATTGCAATTTCTAGCCTCATTCACATCAGTCGATACTTTCTTGGTCCAATCATCAATGAGGATCCTACTGACTTTATTAATGCCGAAACCAGCAGAATACCTTGCAGGATATCAAACCCTAGCCTAGTACCATCAAACGAAACTTTTAAATCTTGGCCCTCAACCGACAAATCTTGGCCATCTTGGTATGAGAGAATGTCGGCTAACAAGCAAACTCACTAGGATGAGTTAGGTATAGCTCAGTGCTTAGTCCTCACAATAGCCGATTTACCCAAGAATGAGCCCCTTCTATCAGCTGCAAGCTATTTTTGGTCTGACACCTTCAATGCTTTCCTTTTCCAGCAAGCACCCATGACTCCTACCCTGCTAGATGTAGTCATGATTACTAGCCTGGATATAACCACATCGGCCAATCCCACCAGATTCAACACTAAGTGCCAGTACTCCTTTAAAACTAGGGCATAGGAGGTTGGAATGACTTCATAAGCCAAAACATGGGAACTGGATCAGTAGGCCCTAGGGAGCATGCAACCTTCTTAATGATGTGGCTAGAGAAGTTTGTCTTTTGTGGTTCAAGCTACGGGCCCACATCCAACTGACAGCACATAGCCGAAGCCCTTGAAGAGAAGCAACAAGTTCCTTTAGGGAAATACCTGCCGGGCTAGCTGTATCAGACATTGAACACAACATTGGCTAAGCTTGCAGCCGATTCCTTTATAGGTACCGGAGGTCCATGGTGGTTTCTGCAACTATGGTTAATCCTTCACACACAAAAAGGTTGCTGGAAGACCCGATCTGGCAGATGCTATCTTTCCAAGAGCGAAGCTGATTTTGGATGATGAAGGTGAAGAAGTGACAACTCGTCGGTGTATGTCCTTCGGAAAAGCTACTTTTACTTATCCTCACTCTAAGCTATCGGCTGAGCTGCTTGCTGATTGGTTCACGAATCTGTATGATGGTTTCCCCAAAAACACAAAGATTTGGTTCCCTTACTCTGACTATCAAGATTTCATGCTCCCTCAGGATTTTAAGTTTGATTAAATCAACTCTGAGAGATATGAGAAGCCAAGGGAAATCTTCACAACTGCCATCATTCCATGCATTCTCCCAATCGGCATCCACCAGGGCAGGAATGTCCCTCTGTCCTATGAATTCTATCATCCAATGTCGGCTGCTAGAGAGATGGGAATGGGCCAACTATCGATTGGATTGTATGTTGCTAACAATATCCAGACCAGAGGAGAGATCACTTTGGGCTTAATGATGCTGAAATTGCTAAGTATTGAAAGCCCCCCACTCACCAGCATAGAAAACTTGGAGTTAGCCATGACGAGGAGTGCGTCCTTTAATCGATGGTGGATTGAGCTGAAGAAACATTTCTTTCACCAACCGGCCTCAATGTACCTCACCACCATTCTTCCAGAATCGGTTCCTCAAGTAAGTGTTCTTTCCTTTGTCAATTTCTTCATTTGTCGGCTAACACTTTGTAGAAATTTAACCATGTCTTTTGGTATTTGCAGACAACCGATTCTTCTCCTCCTCATATCGTAGCAACACTGGATCAACATCCAATATGCTCCAAGATTGATCCCTAATGGTGGCAGCCTCACCCCTTCATATCTCGGCTTCAACGCGCCGAAAGTGACTTCTCGTTGCATGGCCAAACTTGCGAGGCACTCCAAAGGAAGAATAGGGCCAAGCCATCGACTGTGAAGAAGAAGACTTCCAAGAAACAGAAGACATCCCCAGTCGATGACGCGCCGACGTTGGACCCAGATATCGAGGAAGCCATTGATCAAGAAGTGATGGAGGAAGAAATTGCTAAAGTTGTTGATGAAGCTGTGGCAACCATGAGTGACACAAAAAGAACCATGCAAACGCCGCCGGCCGACGACCCGCCCCTCAAGAAACGCCAAGTCCTCCAAGACTCCCACCTCAACCTCGGCCTCATACGGTATGTGCTTTTTTTGAAATAATTATCGGGTAAATTTTCACATTTCAATTTTCATTAAGCTTTCCTCTTGCAGAAAAAGACATTGCCTACAAGAAAAAGGCTGGCTCCACCTCCATCGTTAATTTTATACTCAAATTGTCCTCAATTTTCATTCAACCAATTCTAAACCAATTTTTAATCCTCGTTCCCCAACGCCTGCCCCCCATTTGTCAAGTGAACAAACTCAATCGGCTTGGGGCAGCCACCATGTAGCGGCAGAAGAAGCACCAGCTCCCATCATCCCTGTAAGTTTTTCCTCCAAACCCATATCAGTTGTTTAAATCTTTTCAACATTTCACAATCTTGATTTTTGCTTTGCAGACTCTAGCCGATAAGTTCTCTTTCGACATAAAAGAATTCATGGATGATGATGAGGAGACCACAAGCAGGTCCTTAGCCCCTCTCACTGATGATCTGAAGGCCCAACTATCTAACATAGCTAAACGGCTGGAAAGCTCCCTGGATTTCCTAGTCACCGATTGTGGAGCAATAAGAGGACGGCTTGAAGAAATTCAAGATCAAATTCCAGATCATCTAGATGATGTCATCTCCCAAACTGCTTATCTCGAACTCCATCAGCATAAATTTGAGAGGGCGCGACAGAGAATAGCTGATCGACGAGAGAGGAAGGATATAGAAGCCACTGTCGAAGCCAATCGGCAAACCATCATGGAAGAAAAAGCTAAGTTGGACGAAATGACAATTGAGCCCAACTCCTTCCTCGATCGGCTGCGCAAGCGAAGAGAAGAATTGGCGGCTGAGCTCGCCAAGCTTGATGCTGACATATCATCAGAGGAGCAACGCATCGCCAACCTTCCCAAAGCCATCAAAGATCAAAAGTCTAAGTTGAAGGCCTCAATGAAGAAACTAGCAGACCTCATAAAAGCTTTGAAGTCAATCTCGAGAACCGATGTAGCCGATGCCAAGGCTATTGAAGAAATTGACCAACTCGGGCGCAAGGCAATATCAGCAATAAATGACTTTCTATCCCATTGAGCCGATTGTAATAGAATAGAACTTGAACTTTTGTGAACTTCAAATTTCTGTAATATAATCTTCCATGTTGATCTTTGCAGACTCCATGAACTTCGGCTATAACACAGCCGAATCATGAATTTATCCATACACTCGGATAATATTTTTTCATGTATTTGCCATTGAGAGCCCTTCCAAAAATTTCTCCATCAAGACCTTGCAACCTATAAGCTCCTTTGGACATACACTTGTAGATTTTAAAGGGCCCTTCCCAATGTGGTGACCATTTGCCGAATTTATTGTCACGAGTACCCATCGGAAAGATTAACTTCCAAACCAACTCACCTTCTAAAAAAGATTTTGGCACAACCTTCCTGTTATAATGACGAGTGATTCTTTCCTTATCTCTTGTCACCTTCTCCAAAGCACGCAAACTGGATTGGACCAAGTCTTCCGATTCATCTACCATAAGATTGTGATAGTCATTGGTTGTCAACTTATCTTGCAAATCAATTCTTTTAGAGCCGATGACACTTTCCCATGGCAAGACAGCTTCATGCCCATAAACTAGCTTGTAAGGAGGGACTTGAATCGATCCATGACAAGCCATCCGATAGGACCATAATGCTTCGGCCAATCGGCTGGGCCATTGCTTTGGATAATTAGAGATTTTTCTCTTTATTAATTTGATCAGACTTTTGTTAGATGCCTCTGCTTGTCCATTAGCTTGTGCATAATATAGTAAAGAATTTAGCAATTTGATCCCCATGCTTTCTGCAAACTAGACAAACTCACCAGATACAAAAATAGATCCCTGGTTGGCTGTTATTGTCTGAGGAACACCGAATCGGTAGATAATATGGTATTTGACAAACTGGATCACGTCCCCAGAATCAACTTTCTTCAAAGGAATTGCTTCCACCCACTTTGTGATGTAATCGGTTGCCACCAATATGAATTTATGTCCTTTGCTCGAGGGTGGATTAATCTGGCCGATCATATCAATTCTCCAACGTCTGAACGGCCACGACTTGATTTTGGGGTTCATAGCCGATGCTGGTGCTCGTTGTATTGCTCCAAACTTCGGACAATCTTGACAACCCTTGTAATACTTGAAGCAATCTTCCAGCATCGTCAGCCAAAAATGTCCAGCTCGTCGGAGCAGCCATTTCATTTTATGAGTCGATTGATGAGTACCACATATGCCTTCATGTACTTTGCCCATCACGACCTTAGCTTGATTGGCACTTAAACATCTTAGTAGCACTCCATCAATCGTCCCATAATATAGATCATCATCGAGCAAAACATATCGTAGTGCCTTGTATCACAATTTCCTTGAAGCCAATTGAGAAGGATTCTTGAGATAATCATAAACATCATACCTTCAATCATCGGCTACGATCGAAGCAATCTCCACCTCAATGTCTTTGACCATCGGCTTGTATCCCGATGCCCCCTGAGCTAAGTCATTATCTTGAATGTTCAGTTCTCGAGGAACATGCGTCAAAGTTACTAGCCGAAATCTTTCTATCAACTCTCGGCATTTTTCGTAGTAGGTCATCAACGCATCATGTTTGCATTCATACTGTCCAGCTAGCTGATTAATGACCAACAAGGAATCACCCATGATCTCCACGGAATCGGCTTCAACTTCATTCAAAAGCTGCAATCCTTTGAGAACTGCTTCGTACTCAACTTGGTTGTTGGTAGTATAGGGCTTGATAGTATAAGCATATTCAAAACTTGCCCCCCTAGGTGATATAATAACCAAGCTGATACCGTAGCCATGAGTACAAACCGATTCATCAAAAAATAAAGTCCAAGGAACTATGTCAACCGAGCCGATTGAGTCCTCACGATGCTCAACAATGAAATTGGCTATGGCCTGTCCCTTCATTGCCTTGGGTGATTCATACCTAAGATTGAACTCCGTTAAGGCGTAGATCCATTTACTAACTCTTCATTTTAGTACTGGAGCCGAGAGCACATACTTGACAACATCAGCTTTGTAGATTATCGTGCATTCATTGGATAACAAATAATGCCTTATTTACACTCAAACTCCTGGATCAAGACCAAGCCGATTGACTTCTCATCGGCTGACAAGAATAACTTGAAAGGCACCCCTTTTTGTGGAGGAATCAATACTGGAGGGGCACTCAAATATTCCTTGATGTTGTCCAAGGCCTTTTGTTGCTCTGCCCCCAAGTAAATTGTTGCTCGGCTTTCAACTTCAGTAAAGGTGTAAAAGGCTCCATCTTTCCAGATAGATTAGAAATAAACCTCAAAAAAAAATTCACGTTGGCGACCAGTGTTTGCAATTGCTTCTTGTCTTGTGGGGGCTGCATATTTTTTATTGCATTAATGCTCCTCTATGTTACTTTGATCCCCATTTCATGTACAAGAAAGAACAAAAACTGCCTAGCCGATATGCCAAAGGCACACTTCGTGAGATTCATCTTCAGGCCATATTTCCTTGTGCTCTCGAGAACTTTTCTCAAATCGGCTATATGGTTATCAACTTCTTTTGATTTCACTACCACGTCATCAATGTAGATCTTAACCAATAAGCCGATTAAATCATGAAAAATGTAATTCATGGCTCTCTGATATGTAGCTCCATCATTTTTCAGACCAAAGGTCATTACAACCCACTCATACAAGCCGAATGCACTAGGACATCTGAAAGCAGTCTTATCGATGTCTTCTTCTGCCATGAAAATTTGATTATATCCAGCATTCCCATCCATAAAACTTATGATTTTGTGTCCTGAAGCAACATCCACCAAAAAATTGGCAATCGACATGGGGTATTCATCCTTAGGGGTGGCTTTGTTTAGATCTCAAAAGTCAATACACACCCTAAGTTTGTCGTTCTTCTTGATCACTGGAACTATGTTAGAAACCCATTCAACGTATCGGCAAGGCTAAATGAAACCAGCATCATACAGACGAGTAATTTTGGCCTTGATAGCATCATACATATCAGCCTTGAACCTTCTAGGTGATTGCTTAAATGGCTGATATGTAGGTTTGATAGGAAGCCGATGTTCGACAATCGATCGATTAAGTCCTGGCATATCAAAATACTCGCAAGCAAAACAATCTTTATATTCCTTCAAAAGTTCTATAATCTTGGTTCAATACCTACTAATGAATGTCAACCTAGGCCTATCTCCTGGGCCTATATCGACTTCTTCCAAGTTGTCGGTCGACATGAAGCCTTGTCCTAGTTTGCCATCCAGATCATCTACAGTGTCCTTTGTGTAGACGCTTGACCCCTCCACGACGCCCTCAAAGCAGCAGTTGGGGCTCTTCATCTCAAACTAGCTGTATTTCAGAATTAGACACTTTTAGATAATCGGCTTCCCAAACCTTGCCGGACAAGCAATCAATGCTATCCATCTCCCAAAGGGTTAAATCAGCATTGACAACATTGACTAACTTGTTTGCTTGCACAATTTCAACCTTGTTGCCTTGCCATTGGATTAAGCTACAGTGCATGGTAGAAGGAATGCGGCAATTGGCATTGATCCAGTCCGTCCCCAGCAATTGGCTATATGATCCCTTCCCATCGATGACAAAGAAGGTGGTAGGCACAGTCTTGTTGCCGATTGTCAGCTCCACATTTAGAACCCCTTTGGTTTTCGATGGGTTGCCTCCAAAGTCTTTCAAAACCATGTTGGTCTTGATGAGGTTGTCAGAACTCTTGCCCAATTTTTTGAATGTAGCATATGGCATCAAATTCACAGCAGCTCCTCCATCGACCAACATCTTGGACATCGGCTTGCCATTGACATACTTTAACGTAAAGTGGCTTAAGATGCCGATGCTCTATCCCTTCTGGTTTTTTGAGGATAGCTTGCTCTGGGGACAAAACTCACTTGGCCAAGGACTCCTCGACCACATCTACATCGGCCTAATTTGCTTCATACTCGGCTGGCAACACAGAGACCATGTTGACCGATGCAGAGGCCACGACTTTTCCCTTAGCCAATCTCTTTGCTTTGTCAGCTTGGACCTCATCGGCTAAGAGCACTTGGCTCCTAACACGCACTCTTTCTTCGAGAGCTGTTGCTTCTTCCTCTTCAGCTGATGGTCGATTTTGGCTTGAACTTCTTCGAGCCGACCCTGCTCTTCATCCGTTGCACCCTCCTTTTCTGAGTTTTATTGAAAGTATCTGAATGGCACCGTTGCGGGTTCATGCTCTCGTCTTCATCTTCGTCATCATTCTGTAAGAAATCTTGATGAATCGGACCGGGCCTTTAGTGAACAAGGAATTTCTTCTGTGGCATCCAATTTCTCTCAGAACGAGATCGGCTAGACTCCCCAACGTAGTTCCCCACCGTGACCTCTGCATGCTGGACAGTCTTCGATCAATGGCAGCCTCATCCCCTCATTCCAGCAAAATCAGAAAAATTCACAGCCCCAATGAGGATCAAAGCTGTCATCTTCTTCCTGCCTGTCATATCTTCTCTGGGACTTGGGCTGTCGATAATTCCCTCTATCGGCTGCTCTACAACTAGTGTGGACCATGTTGACATGGAAGGAATTGCCATCAAGCTTCATCGGCTTCTTCGGGTCTTCAAATTTGATTTTCCCCGCCTCGATAGCCGATTGGATCTACTGTCTAAAGACTTTCCAATCGTTAGTGCTGTGAGATCCAGTGTTATGCAATTTGCAGTACTTTCTCTTCTTCAGCTCCTCGGCCGATGGGATAACATGATCGGCTGGAAGTTGGATTGGCTTCTCCCGAAGTAGCAGATCAGAATTTTTTTCAGCCTTGTTGATGTCAAAATCGTATTATTCTTCTATGGCCGAATTCTTGATCCATTGGCAGGTGATAACCTTTTTGTTCCTATCCCAATCGGCTGCTGCCACTTCGGAGTCACTGTCTTCCTCTGATTTTGAAGAATATGCAACATGATTAATCTTCTTGAGAGCTTTCTTGGCCTCATAGAATCTTTATTCATGTGTCAATATTTTCTGGGCCAAGTGAGCTAAACTCTGAAAGTCCTGAGCCGAAAAACTTTCCCTTATCAGTGTCAATAGACCCTAGAAAGCGAGATCGGCTAGCTGTGAATCTGACAGAACTAGGCTGTCACATCTGTTCCTCATATCTCTGAATCGTTGAATGTAGTCCTGAACAGATTTGTCATGTTTCTGCCTGATAGCTGTCAAATCGGACAGTTTCATTTCATGAACACCGCTATAAAAATATCTATGAAACTGTTTCTCTAGATCGGCCCAACTTTGCACATGGTTGTAAGGTAGAGATGAAAACCAGGCGAACGCTGATCCAGAGAGGGAAAGTGGTAATAGCCTAACCCTCAGGGCGTCAGTAGCCGATGCCTCACCACATTAGACTAAAAATCAGTTAACATGTTCATATGTAGAAACATTGTCCTGCCCTGAGAATTTGGAGAAGTCTGGCACTTTGTATTAGCTAGGCAGTGGAACCCTCTCAAAATATTCTAGATAAGGGTACCTGTTGATGAGAAAAGTTTCCCACGCACTGGCCTGGGACATCTGCTTAGCTCCAGTGCAGGTCCAAGATTGGTCGCCTTTGGTGATCAAACGGGCGTGCCAGTTGGTTTGATCCTGTAACAAACAAGAAAACAAGAAATATGTGTTTTGGTTAAGGTTAGATCCTACTCGATCGGCTATGGATATCAATAAGTATACAATTGCTATCCCAAAGCACATTTAGATTAAGTGATTGGGATAAAACGGTAGCATACCGAGACAGTATAAATCACTTAGATCCAAAAGTGCATAGGAACACAATTATATATACTGATAACCTAGCCGATGTCGCAGATCTAATGTAAATCGGCTAGTACTCCGATATATTTTATAGAAAGATATTAATCTAAATTAAATGCATTAAACCAGGATCAATCGGCTGTTAGTGTAAACTAACGGATTGATTCCGAGCTTAATATATTTAAGTAGATTAAGATCTTAATACAAAAGGCAATTCTAATACATCTAGCAGTAATAATATGTAAAAATGATCTGAATTGGCAAGACCGACTGAAACCCCGGTTCTATCTCTAATAGCAAACATTGAACCAGATAAATCTATATAATTCTAAAGGCGACTTAATAGGTCGATTAGATGCAGCATTAAGTACCAAAAGAATCATAGGATTTATATAGGCTAATGAGAGGTCTTCGAGATGGTAGGTACGTCATATAATCTAAATCGACCTCTAGATCTAGCTCTGTCAGCTGCTATCTTCGAGGAGATATTAGCCGATCACGAGATAGATCTAGACATTGATCTAGATTATATGCCGCATATGATAAATTAAACAGTTTGCAACATCGAAAACAGAGTATCATAATGATGTAAGCACTGACCATGATACCACAAGCCGCTTGTCACAAGAAATTACCTTTCCTGGAGATCGAAGTCAATGCAGCCCAAGAATAGAGCAAAATCTCATCGAGAAAAGTAAAAACAAAAGGGTTGGTGATGCGCCGAGGTTGTATTGATGTGTGTTGATATATTTTACAAGGTCTCCGGTCATATTTATACCCGAATATACAATAAGCACGTGACGGAGACGATTCCTATTACAGATTGAATCTCTAAACAAACCGACATTATCACGAAAGGAAACTATAAAAGATATCCTAACTTAACAGATACAATTGCCATTATAGGACCTTATCCATAGATGGCAGTATCCTTAACACACTTTGGAAACCGAATCCAATACTTTATCCTTAAGCTTTCCTTTCAGGACTGGCTTCACTTCTATCTTCAATCGGAATCGGCTATCGGCTGTCCTGGTCTGACTCGGACTCAGCCGACTGGCTCCGCAGCCGATTCGGACTTAGCCGATGCGGCCTCTCTTTCTCCGCAGATCATGCTTTTCCTCCAATTCCGCTTCAATCTCTGCTTCGAACTCGGGGACTTGGTTACCAAATTTGGTCGTTAACAGTACTGATACATGTTGCATGTATCCTTGGGCTTGAGGCCAAATTGTTCCCTCATTACATTTGCGATCATGTTTGCCCAAAGTTTCTGTCGTTGTGCTCCTTGCACCTGCTGCTATATCGGCTCGAATTGCTCGAATCGAAGTGGTGTCTGCCGATACTACATCTGGGGTGAATGAGGCTGATATTGTGAATAAAAATTGCCCCCCATGTAATGCTGAGAAGACCGATGCACCCTGTGAGGTGGCTGATCGTGAACGAGTTGAGGACCGATAGGGTGCTGCTATAAGTTTGGCGAGTATGATCCTATCGGCACTCGTGGAATCAGCTCCACCGATGGCTGATTCGTGCTGAACATGACCCCAACCTAGTCCAGAGTGACTTGGGGGACACCATGTCCCGTGTGCTGATGTCACATCCCAACAAAATTATATCTTTAATAGATCATGGAGAAAAGAGTAATGTAATATGAACCAAATTTTTTTCCTAGAGTTATGACTAGTTTGGTTTTGTGCAAATAAGGAGAGTTGCATATGCATATTAGACATATTTCTCATTTAAAACTTTAAACAAAAAGGGGTTTAAGGAAAAATTTAGGAAATACCCAAGAATATGAGAAGGACATTGAGCAATCATATATAAGATTTAGAAACACATTATAAAGTTGAAAAGTAGGTATTGGATCAAAATCTAGACTTAACCCTATGAAAATTTTCTAGGTATCTAGTCTGCAAATTGTGTTCTGGAGCTAACTTTGAATTAATGCCGGGAACAATCCAGCGAACTTCAGGCGGTGAAATTTGGCTGTATTATAGATTGAGTCATGCTTTAAAACTTTTCCATTGGGCACCACCCCTGAATCGGCCTAGAAATCTATTTAAACAGAGCCTAAATTGGTAAACTCGACACTGCACCCAGACTTGGGAAATTTTCGGGGATTCAACACCTCTTCGTTTTCCTCTCTGACAAGTGGGCCCAACTGCTTGTGGGATCACGGAGTCAGCCTCACAATCCTTTGCCACGGACCCACGTGCCAGAACGCACGCGCCATGCACCCGAGGCACGCGTCGGCCGCCGCAGCGAGCGCCCTCGCCTCTCCTCCATCGCCGGCAACCAAATAAAAGCCCGACCGACCGACCGTTGCTGTTTTTCTCTGACCCTTGTTGCGTTCCACGAAGAAGCCAAGGCTGTATACCTCGAGAGCGCTGAGAACAACCATAGAACACACGCCATCGGCAAGCGAAGATCAAACCACATTCGACGCACGATGAACTTCTTCCTCGAGCAATGCGTGTTCCCTAATCCTTGTTCCCTACCCTCTTTGATGACCCATTTTATCCCCGATGGTTTAGCCGATGATCGCAAACGCCACTGTGCCAAAACAAGGATGTCCCGCGCTCTGTGTCGACCGCCGCCACGAGCTCGCTCATCGCCAGCCATCCACGGTAAACCACTAGCCAAATCCTCTTGCCACCTTATTACCTGATACCTAACATTAGTCGAATTTGAAGGAATCAGCAAAAATCGCTCTGTGGAGGAAATCCCCCTTTTCATCCCCAACTCTGGCAGCTGTCGTCAATTCCTTTTACCCAGAGCAGCACTAGGTCCACTAGATTAAAGGCCCGCACTTGGCTTAGCAGCTGACCGCTGAGACGCTCTGCCGACGATCGCTCGGGACGTAGGCTGCCGCTGCTTCAGGACGTTGCTGTTAACGCCAAAATTTGGTAAGCCCCGAAGTCCTTATCGGCTAAGGGTTAGTATCGGCTCGAAGCAAAATCGGCTGAGAGGACCCGTCAGCCGATGGAGGATCCATAGCAGTCGAATTCTTGTTAGGTTCGGTTTGAGAAGATCTTATCCAGAAGGAACCGAGTCCAGGGAGGATACGGCTTGTATCTATTAATTAGGAAGAGATTGTTAGTTTTCTAGTTTATCTTTAGGAAAGTTTGTTTTGTAATCTGTTAGGATCTTTGTCACCCTACGGGTATAAATATATAAGCCCAGGGTTCATGTAACTATCTCTCGATCAATACAATTCGGCGCATCGCCACTCTTTGATTCTTCATCTTCGTTCAACATCCGGCGGAACTTGGCGTCCAACGCTGGGCTGCATCGGTTAGGTTCGACCTCTAGCAAAGGAATAAGTCCAACGTTCTGCTGGATCAGGCGATCATATTGACTATATCGACGTTGTCCAAGGCTGCATCAGTTCGTTCGATCTCTTGGATTGCTCCGGTTTAGTTAGCATGCTTGCCTGACTATTTATCATATGTCTCTATTAATCTAATCCTAGTATTTCAGTTTATCCCTATCGGTTGTCTCTCGTTTTAGGGTTTCTGCCGATACCGGCTAAATCGTTATACTAGATTAGATTGGTTTAGGCATCTACCACCCTGAAAATCAGCCAAGGGCTTGATTGTCTAGGTATTGCTTTTCTTTTCATACTTAGTGCTGCATCAGTTTGATCTATTAAGTCGTGATCAGAACCGTAATCTCTAGCCTGCCTGTTGACTGCCACTAAGGGTTTCATTTGGGTTTCAGCCGATGAGTTATCTGGATATTGCATCGGCTTGCAAGGATTGTATACAAGTTGGATCTAGCCGATTGTAGCAGAGGCTTCATTGAACATTTGATCATTTGGATTTTATGACATCGGACTCCCAACCGATGTGTGCTTTAATCTTTAAATCAATATCTGTTCTACTATGTGATTGGTTCGTGCAATGTTATATATATTGTGTTATTGTCCACCGATCGCCTTTATATATAAATGTTTGTTCAACACATAGCCGATGGATTCAAACCCTAACACCATCGGATGGCATCAGGATCAGCTGGAATTCCACCATCGGCTTATCAGCCGATCAGTTAGTTTTTGGGTATCAGTCTACCGGCCGATATGATTTATGTTCTGCTGTTTTGCATAACTTGTCAGTGGCAGGATCAAACTGACTGGCACGCCCGCGCTTCATCTATTCTAGGACCTGCAATGGAGCTAAGCAGATCTCCCAGGCCGGCGTGTTGATTTTTCTCGTCAACAGTTGCACGGTGCCATCTTCACCCAGACCTCTAGAAGCTATATCTGGTGCATGCACGACCAGGCAATAGCTCAAAACTCACATGCATGATCTTCCCGAACCACGGCACCGCCGCATCGTCGTCGACAACCATTCCGGCCACAGTAGCGTGCGAGAGAACCACCGATAGCTTCGCCGTAACGAGCAAGAGAAAGGAGAACCAGGCAAGTCCTACCTCCCCATTTGAACACTTTGATTCCAAATTTTTGGAGGATATTTCAAAATGGTTGGGAACTATGCATGATGTTTGATTATAATGACACTAAAATCTTGAGCAAAATGTTTAGTACAACTTCCAATGTTGCATGCCATCTCAATCTCCTCATAATACCTTAGCCTAATTCTTAACCCTATAATTGATCAAGATGTTAATATGCGATTGAAAATCTAAAACCCTAGATGATTTACCCTTATGCTTAGCATTGCTTGTAGAGTCATTTTCCCTTGAATATTGGGCATAGTATCCATGCTTTGATTCAAAGATTCTTTTTCCTAAAAATTATGTTATGATACAAAGGCTATTTGTTAAAGCAAAAACATGGAAAATATGAATTTCGAGTTTGGGCCGCAAGTGATATACATATCGTGACTAGTTGTATACCGACAGAAGGAGTGTGTGCCCAAACTACCCTAAGGACTTCACTCCATGTATGTTCATCTCAAATACAGTACAACCACATGTGCTAGTATGAGATAACCCTAGCTTAGTATACTATTTGTGGTTTAGCCTTACATTTAGGTAGGTTGAAGTGTATGAGTTCGTATAACTCAGAGGAGCTTCCTTTATGCCTTGATGTGGTAGTTTAGGTGACAGCCTGTCCAATACAACGGTATTGTGCCACGTCGGTGGGTTCCCGTCGTGTCCGCCCCCACGGCGTTAAGTTTAAGGCGTGGGCCCGCCACTTAACGGTTCTATGCCGTGCTTCCAAAATGGTATAGGACGGAGGAAACACATATCATGCTGGTGTAAGGCTAAATCACGAATATTAGAAGGGCTTTGTTGTGTGTAATAAATCAGATACTTATGTATCGCATGCCATGCTTTGCATGATTATTATGTCACATCATGTGGGTAAAGTGTACACACTCTGCAGAGTTAAAACTAATCAATTAACCGTGCTCCCGGTTATGAGCATCGTGTGAATGTGTTGTGAGTATAGATTTGTGTTTTTGACAATCTTCCTTTAAAAGTTGATTGTAAAGTGCTCAAGGTTGATGATTAATTATGGTTTAGACCTTTGCTGCCCTAAGATGCAAAGGACGGATGATGATATGTTTGCTTATTACTCCCTTTGCTGCCATGAAATGCAAAGTTGAATTATATATATACAATACTATCTACTAAATACCCAATTCAGCAAAGTAACTGCTTGCTGAAATTTATTTGGGATAAATTTGAAATTTTGCAATGGGGCTTACTAAATAAAATTTGCTTTGCGCTAAAAGAACCTATTACGAGCCTTCTTTGATAATGCCATACATGTAGCGCGTAGGTTTGATGGGTGCTTGCCAGTACAATTTGTTGTACTGACACTTGTTTGTATATCTATTATTGGTTGCTTGCATAGACATGATTGAAGGAAAATTTTCTCATGAGGAGGATGAAATCGCCGAGGAAATTCTGTTCTTCCAGGATGTTTCATTCTAGGGCACCCCCTAGTTAGTTGAATAAAAGATCCACTGTGTAGAAGAATGCTTCCGCGAGTCGTTCATTATCTATGTATATATTCGGCCTGACTACCCTATGTATCTATGAACTATAATGTTGTACTTACTAGTGTGGTAAGATGAACTCGTGAACTTAGAGATATCTAATGCTTGGATGAAAGTGATTAGTGTGTTCTTTTTGGTAGGATCATATTAATCACGAGTATGAGTTAAAGATAATTGAGACAATGTAGATCTTTAGCCAAATGAAGTCAAGTTTCCTTGTTGTGTAACACATCTGGTCGCCGCCATCGAGTGGTTTGACGGGCACAACCTATGCTGAAGTTGACTGGTAGGCTAAAGGCCTAGCAATGTCTCAATTATCTCTCTCTCGGAGCATCGGACATCTTAATATGCTTATGGGAAGAATCGATGTGCTCTATTCCTTCCTTAAACATAATAAGAAGCCTGGAAGCATCCTGACAGCATTGGTATTAGAGCCTAGACTAACTATAGCAACCCTTTTATGAACTGAGGGGTACAATGGCTTCAAAAGGAGAATATTTGGAGGACAAGTTCCTCACTAAGTTATTTCGAAAGGAAATCTATTCTTATTTCTTACCTCCCTTTGGATAGATATCTTTCCCATGTGATCAATGTTTTCATTTTGAAACCTCATCTTGATTCTGAAGGACCGGGAAAAAACCTATGATTTTAGAGAACATAGGAGTTAACTAGTGCTGGGGGCTAGAAGGAACAAAATCTAAGCTAGTAACAGCCATGGGAAGGTTTGAAAAATCCTCTGTTAAAAGTTAACCTTCATTCTCTTGAAATTGGAATTCAAAATTTGGGCTTTTAGGATAAGCCTAGAGAAGGGGTAGAATGTGAGAGGAATGAAATTGTGTGTCAAGAGCCCTATTTTGTTTGGTATTTAGAGGCCACCAGATGTTGTGGATATCTTGATGTCAAACCCACATTATGACCTAACCTGGAAACGAAAATTTTTCATACATGCATCATATTTGAAAATGATGAAGGTTTCATGTCACGCAGATTTTAGAATCTGTAGCGGTCGGCCTTCATAATTTTATACAGACCTGAGTACTGCGCCTAAAATTCTGGATATTTACCAGCAGCTGCACAACTTGGTCATGACACTCCAGTATTTTTCCCAGAAGTTTTGCACGAATGGAAAATAGGATAAAATTTCGACCAGTACAGCCTACCCTGTAATTCCAGAACTGCATCATTTAGGTTGAGAAGTCATTTCGGCTAATCCCGGGTATCCAAAATTTAGAAATCTAAGTTGTAGAAATGAATTTACGACCAGAGGATTCTCAGGTATGACCCTAAGTAAGAGAAACAATATTCACTCATTGAAAATAAGACTCATTAGTATCACTATGTTACCCAAGGCAGATTTCGGTTCGGTACTCGCCAAAATTATTTCCAACACTTTGATGAGCCTTTAACGAAATTCTAATTAGTATATATATTCCTAAATGTTGTAGGTGACTACCTGTGGCAGCCACTAGGTTATTCCAAGGGTTATAAAGAAGGTTCGCTACCTGACATTCTGTGGCTCATGCTACATCATCTTGGGTTCGCTCATATACCGGAGTACCATTTCTTTACTATGGATCGGAGTTCGTCTCTCCGAGTATATATGGCTGAGTTAAGTATACCTGGACTCTGGGCACATGAGTCACCACTCTATTTTCAGGCTTATGGATGGGATGCACCTTCTGCAATGAATGAGGTCACATTTCAGGCGATCGTGTATTACCAACACCATAGGCCGGGGATAGATGAGTATTTCCATTATTTTCCTGCTCGTGTTACTCAAGCCACTACTAATTACTATCCAGGATTAGAGGGGCATGAAAGAGAGATTAACTCTCCAGAGCTTTTCTTAGCCGGCTTAGTACGAGCTATGGATAGGTACCTTGCAAGCACTATGACAGAACTGCGTAGATTACAAGCAAGGGTGGGAATGCTAGATAGGTGTATAGAACCACTTGGGCATCAAGGGTATTTTGATAATGCCACCATTTATGGGGATCAAGATCTTCAGCCACTTACCGATACTTTGTCATCTCCAATGGACATTTATCAAAACATAAACACTCGAGCCCGCATGAGAGTTGGTTTTCATCGCAATCGTCACATCATGCCATACCCTGCACTTGTTGGAGATTCGGAGCTGCTGGGACCATTCTACGTGTTCGAGCGGAATGGAAGGCGATACCACTTGACTATTGCCACTCCAACGACCACGATGCCACAACCTCCTATCGGATTCTCCCACATTTCTTAGAGGGGAATATCAAGGAAAAAAATGTATCGGATGTAACTTTCATTTCTTATTTTTCCATAAGATGTATGAGATGACATCCTACTATGTAATCCTTGTATGGTCAAATTTTTGTAACACCCAGTTATATACTTGGTGCTATATGACCATTATTCCATCTCTATGTGATTGTAAACACTCGACTCTTTCTAAACCTATGTATTGAAATGGAATGTATGCTCTTTTTAAAAGATGAGTTGCTTGCTGTCCAGAAATTTGTTTTATGCAAATATACAAAGGATAGCTTGCTAAACTCAACTATCAGACAACATTCCTGCATACCTTGAGTTCAGAGTGTATGTACATTATGTCATTTCTTTGCGCAAGAGCTCATGTACTGTTGTACTTTGAGTGCAGGATGACTCATACACGTTCTGGCGCCTATTCTACGGCTCATGTCGGGAACAACCGAAGCGCTGCTTCATCTGAGTGGCGTGACGATGATCGGACCCTCGCACAGCGTTAGCCCAACAGAATCGCCTTTTTGAACGAATGGTGGAAAACTCTGAGAATATGGGGGCCGCAATGGCACATCAAGCTAATCAGGCACCATCCAAATTAGCGGATGTTCAGCGGACTCATCCACCGCACTTCTCCTCAGCAGCCAATCCACTCGCTGCGAACGACTGGCTGTGGGATATTGAAAATAAATTGAACCTCTGCCAGTGTGATCCCGTCTAGAAGGCTACCTTTGCTGCATATTATCTACAAGGTGCCGCCGCCGCATGGTGCGAGACATATAAAACTCCTATTCCATCCAATGAACCCATTACATGGATTGTGTTCCGGGAAGGGTTTCAATCTGCTCGTATTCCAGCTGGTCTCATGGAGATCAAGAAAAAGGAATTTCTCAATCTAAAACAAGGGAGTATGCCTTTCATGGAATTCATGGAGTGTTTCAATTATCTCGGTAGATATGCTACTGCTGACATAAATACTAAAGCTATGAAGGTCGAGGCACGCAAAGACAAACTGGCACTTGAACTAAAGCATGCTCTGGCCGCTCATGAAATCAACAGCATGAAGACCTTAGTGGATAAGGCTCTTCGGGTCGAATCTAGTGAGAAAGAAATAGTTGAGGACCGCAAACGCAAGTGGGCTGCGAAGAAATTCGCAGGAAGTAGCAGTTCCACTCGTCCTCGACTGGCTTCATCACCAATGAACCGACCCGTAATGTCTCAGCCACCAAGGCCAATGTATGCATAGTCGCGTCCACAAGTTCAAATGTATCGTCAGAATCCTCGCCCAATGCAAGCTGCTAGGGATGCCTCTCACACAGCTAACATTACATGTTACAACTGCGGCAAGAAGGGGCATTACTCACCAAAATGTCCGTATCCGAAGATTGGGAAGTGTGGACCACGCACTCAAGCTACACCAGCACAACCTCGGGCGCCAACCCCTGTACAAGCTGGACAATGGGGAATCCCTGCAAATCCGATTTCGACCTCGATGTTTGGTAAAGGGAGACTAAACCATGTTACTGTTGAGGAACCAACTGACGCAACCCGCGTCATACTTGGTACTATTCTACTGCACTCCACTCCTATAGCAGTTTTATTTGACTCTGGTGCAACTCATTCTTTCATGTCAACATCAAAAGCAAAACAACTTAAATTGAAAACGGAATACCTTAATAATGCTATGCATATACAGTCACCTGGAACTACCATGGCCACGAAATTGTGGTGCAAAGGGGTAGAATTTCAAACGAATGGGATGAAATTTTCAGCCAATCTTATATTCGGGATTGATGTTATACTCGGGATGGATTGGTTATCCAATCACAAAGGGACCATCGGTTGTGCACGGGGAATGGTGACGCTCTACAGTACTGACAGTCAGATGGTTAGGTTCACATGTGAAAAATCTTCCGCCTCTAAGCAACCTTCTACTCAATCTCTTGCTGTACAAGAGTTGAAAATGGTACCTGCTGTCAGTGAGTATCCTGACGTATTACCGGAAGAGTTGCCAGGGATGCCACCTAATCGAGGCATTGAATTTGTGATCGATCTGGTTCCTGGAACAACACCTGTTGCAAAAAGACCTTGTCGGATGACCACTGAAAATTTAAAAGAATTGAAGAAGAAAATCAATGAACAATTAGCTAAGGGTTTTATTCGCCCAAGCTCATCTCCTTGGGGCTGTCCCGTGCTATTCGCACCGAAAAAAGACAGAACCACATGCGGATGTGCGTCGATTATCGACCCCTGGATGAGGTCACTATCAAAATTAAATATCCTCTTCCTAGGATTGATGACTTGTTTGATCAATTGCCGGAGCCCGTGTCTTCTCAAAAATTGTTCTGAGATTGGGGTATTTTCAACTGAAGATCAGATCGAAAGACATCCCAAAAACAACATTCACTACCCGCTACGATTTGTTTGAATTCACCGTAGTTTCTTTCGGCTTAACCAATGCGCCAGCCACATTCATGAATATGATGAATAAAATCTTCATGGAATACCTTGATAAATTTGTGGTGGTGTTCATTGATGATATCCTTATTTATTCTAAAAATGAGGAAGAACATGCACAACATCTGCGCATAGTACTTGATAAACTGCGGGAACACAAACTCTATGTGAAATTCTCAAAATGTGAGTTTTGGTTGAAAGAAGTTGGGTTTCTTGGTCATGTTCTTTCGGAAGGTGGTATTGCTGTAAATCAGAGTAATGTATAGAATGTACTGAACTTGAAGCAACCACAAAACGTCTCCGAAGTTAGAAGTTTTCTCAGCTTGGCCGGATATTATCGTCATTTTATCGAGAACTTTTCAAAAACATCTCGAGCTTTAACTCAGCTCCTCAAAAAGGAGAATAAATTCATTTGGTCCAAGGCTTGTGAAGCAAGTTTCCTCGAGCTGAAAAGAAGGCTTACCACGGCCCCAGTGATGGTAATTCCAGATATCCATAAGCCTTTCCATGTCTACTGTGATGCATCACGTCAAGGACTGGGATGTGTGCTTATGCGAGAAGGAAAGGTAGTGGCTTATGCTGTACGCCAATTACGGCCCCATGAGCTCAACTATCCAGCTCATGACTTAGAGCTAGCTGCCGTAGTGCATGCTCTGAAAATCTGGCGACATTACTTAATTGGAAACCGGTGCGAAATCTTCACCGATCACAAGAGTCTAAAGTATTTCTTTACTCAATCAGATCTGAATTTGAGACAAAGGAGATGGTTAGAGCTTATTAAAGATTATGATCTCGGTATTCATTATCATCCTGGCAAGGCAAATGTTGTGGCAGATGCCTTAAGTCGAAAACAACATCACCCGGTCGATCTTGAATCAGTAATCTAGCCATCCTTGTTATCTGAGTTCCAAAAGTTGATTTTGGGTTTAGTGGAAGATGGCTATGTTGCTGCGTTGGCATTACGGCCCACTCTCTATTCTCAAACAAAAGCTGCACAAACCTCAGATAAGGAAGCCGCTGAAATCATGAAAGAGATCAACACAAAACCACAAACCTTGTACACTCTTAACTCGGATGGGGTGATTATGCATGGGAAACAAATCTTTGTTCCTGATAATCAAAATCTTAGAGAAGCTATTCTTTCAGAAGCCCATTGCACCTCCTTAACTATCCATCCGGAATGTACAAAAATGTACCAGGACATACGAACTTAGTATTGGTGGCCCAACCTGCGGCAGGACATAGCAGCCTATGTTGCCGTATGCGACACCTGCCAACGAGTTAAAGCTGAGCACCAACAACCTGCTGGTCTACTCCAACCTTTACATATTCCTGAATGGAAATTTGATGAGGTTGGGATGGATTTCATCACTAGTCTACCCAAAACACCCAATGGGCACGATTCCATCTGGGTTATTATGGATCAGCTAACAAAAGTGGCCCATTTCATACTGGTGCATGTAACCTACGAAGGAGCCAAATTAGCAGAGTTGTACTTGACTCATATTGCAAGACTTCATGGTGTGCCAAAGATTGTAGCATCCGATCGTGGCACACAGTTCACCTCCCGGTTTTGGGAAAATCTGCATGAACTCCTAGGGACAAAGCTATTCTTCAGCACTACTTTCCATCCACAAACCGGAGGTTAGGTGGAGAGGACTAACCAAATACTGGAAGATATGCTTCGAGCCTGTGTGCTTGAGCATAACACCAACTGGGAAAAACTGTCTATCTTAAAGTCTCTTCTTTGCGGGGTACTCAACATTTTCAGATACATTGCAAACTTGCTCCGCGTTACATTGGACCATATCGGATCATTGCCAGACGCGGACAAGTGGCCTACCAATTGGAATTGCCCCCCTCCCCTTAGCTCTCAAACATACATGACGTATTCCACGTTTCACAACTTACAAAAAATGCCTTCGGACTCCTATCGAGCATACTATCCTTGAAGACATAAATCTGAATCAAAATCTTTCATATCAAGAACATCCAATCAGGATCCTTGAAGAAAAATAACGTAGAACCCGAAGGAAGACCATCAAGATGCTTCGAGTGCAGTGGAGTAATCACACAGCGGACGAGGCTACGTGGGAACGCGAAGACCAACTCAGAACCAAATTCCCTAGCTTCTTTTAGAGGGAACGAATCCCGAGGTCGAGATTCTTTTGTAAGGGGTAGAGCTATGACATCCCACCAAAATTACTTCTTTAATAGATCATGGAGAAAAGATTAATGTAATATGAACCAAAAAAATTCCTAGAGAGGTATGACTAGTTTGGTTTTGCGCAAATAAGGAGAGTTGCATATGCATATTAGAGACATATTTCTCATTTAAAAATTTAAACAAAAAGGGGTTTAAGGAAAAATTTAGAAAATACCCAAGAATATGAGAAGTACATTGAGCAATCACATATAAGATTTAGAAACACATTATAAAATTGAAAAGTAGGTATTGGATCAAAATCTAGACTTAACCCTATGAAAATTTTCCAAGTGTCTAGTCTGCAAATTGTGTTCTGGAGCTAACTTTGAATTAATGCCGAGAACAATCAAGCTAATTTCAGGCGGTGACATTTGGCCGTATTATAGATTGAGTCATGCTTTACAACTTTACCATTGGGCACCATCCCTGAATCGGCCTAGAAATCTATTTAAACAGAGCCTAAAATGGTAAACTCAATACTGCGTCCAGACAGAATTTCAGGGATTCAACTCCTCTTGTTTCCCTCTCTCACAAGTGGGCCCAACTGCTTGTGGGACCATTGAGTCAGCCTCACAATCCTTTTCCACGGATCACGTGCTAGAACACGCGTGCCACAAACCCGAGGCATGCGTCGGCCGCTGCGGCGAGCGCCCTCGCCTCTCCTCCATCGCCGACGATCAAATAAATGCCCGACCACCGACCGTTGTTGTTTTTCTCTTACCCTTGTCATGTTCCACGAAAAAGCCAACGTTGTCTACCTCGAGAGCGTTGAGAACAACCAAAGGACACACGCCGTTGACGAGACTCTATCCATAGATGGCAATATCTTAACGAACATTTGGGAACCGAATCTTTCTTTTATCTTCAAGCTTCTTTATCGGAAACGATTCCATCTCTTTTCTGAATCGAAATCAGATATCGGCTATAGGCTGTCCCTATCCGATTCGGCCTCAGCCGACTGGTTTCCCAGCAGATTTGATCGTAGCTGATGCAGCCTCTGTTTCTCCGTAGATCACTTTCTCGATCCTATCCCGCTTCAAATTCGACCTTGAACTTAGGGATTTGGTTACCAATTTTGGTCGTTAACACATGCCCCACAAGTCCGTGATACGATAATGTCGCGGATTTGCCGCTTTTTTGAATTCCCATGCGACTCCCGTCCTATTCCATTTCGGCAGTTAAGAAAAAACTCTTTAGATACCGCTCGCCCGGCACCAAGAACAAGCCATGCCATCACTTTTATTCCTTAAGACCTATCCAGAAAAACTCCCTTCTTCCTTCGGCGACTCCGGCGAACCGAAGCAGAACCTCTCCGACGAACTCCCCGCAGCAGCAATCCCTCCACCAATGGCATCCTCAAGCACCCGCGCCGACGCAATCCCCATGGAGTACCCCGAGGTCAGTTTGTCGTCGGCTCACATCCTTCGCTTTGCGCAATCTGATTTTTCTTCCTCTTGTTGAATCCATTATTCCTTCTTGCTATTTGTAGCACCTATCCCACCAAATTGCGATCCCTAGCCTTCTTCATCCCTGCCAGCTGCTATTAGGGCCGATTGGTAACCTAGACCCTACTGAGTTTATCAATGTTGAAACCAATCGGATCCCGTTTAGGTTTTCTTCCCCAGACTTATCTTACTGGACAGGGACCTTTAAATCCTGGCCCTCAACAGACAAATCTTGGCTATCCTGGTATGCTAGAATGTCGGCTAGCAAGCAAGCCATATGGGACGAGATAAGGATCGGCCAATGCTTAGCTCTGACTTTAGCCGACATGTTGAATGATGAACCACTGCTATCGGCTGCTAGCTATTTTTGGTCGGACACGCTGAACGCGTTCCTCTTTAGGCAAGGACCGATGACGCCAACTCTTATGGACATAGTCATGCTAACCGGTCTGGACATAACATCGGTTGTTGCCCCCTCTGACCTGAATATCAAGTACCACTACAATTTCAAGACCAAGAGCATCGGTGGCTGGAGCTGATTCATATCAATGAACATGAAGGACGGCCCAGTCTCCGACAGGGAACATGCAACTTTCTTGATGATGTGGTTGGAGAAATTTGTTTTCTGCGGATCGTGTTGTGGGCCGACCACCAACTGGCAACACATAGCCGAAGCATTTGTGAGAAAAGGAAAATCTCCCTGGGGAAATATCTGCTCGGCTACTTGCATCAAAATGTTGAGTGATGTGCCAATGAAGCTAGCTTTAAAACAATGAATCAAAACCGGAGGGCCCTGGTGGTTGCTTCAGCTGTGGCTCAACCTGCACACCTATAAAGTTGCAAATCAGCCAAGCCTGTTTGAGGACGATTTCCCCCTAGCCGAGCCGAAACACCGTGATGACGAAGAGATAACCACTCGACGCTGTATGTCGTATGGAGAAGCTGCTTCCTCTGACGCGGGCTAGAAGCTGTCAACCGAATATTTCAAAAACTGGTTCAACAACTTCTACAACAGGTTCTCAGCCGTTTCTACCATTTGGTTTGCGTTTGATAAATTCAACAAATTTGAGCTGCCAGACGATCTTCGGCTAGACGAGATCAGTTCTCCAAAGTTTGACAAGCTGAGAGAGATCTTTACCACTGCCATCTCTCCTTGCATCCTACTAGTCGACATCCACCAAGGACGAAACATTCAAAAGAGCTACGAGTTCTATCATCCGATGGTAGCTGCAAGGCAACTTGGGCTAGGTCAACTGCCGTTTGTCTCAGACAAGATCCAAACCAGAGGCATTATTAATGGCAAAATCATGATGCTTCGGCTATTAAACCTTCCAAGCCCTCCTCTTGGCAGTTTTGGGGTCATCGAGCTAGCAGTCTCAAGGACAAGTGCCTTCAGCCGATGGTGGGCAGAATGGAAATCACACATATTCCACCGTCGACCCGGACATGATTCCATCGGTAAGCCATTCTTTTCTAGTCCTTTCTCCTTTATCGGCTATAACATACATGTCTTATTACTCACGCCTTTGTCCCTGCAGATGAACGATGTTTCTCCTCCCCAGGCCAGCTGATCAGGAGTGGCCATCAGTTATGGGCCCGGCGTGCTGCCAAGCGGTTGTGGGTTGGTGCCATCAATAATCGCTTTAACGCGCCGAAGGTGTCAACCCTACTCCACGGTCAAACTCGCAAACCTCTCCATCGGCAAAAACGGGACAAGCCGTCGGCTACCGCTGCTCTGGTTGCGGCGAAGAAGAAGCCTGCCAAGAAGCAGAAACCAAGCCCAGCCGACGATCTACCCCCCATCTTCAGGACGAGGAGATGGAAAAAGCCCTCGATGACGCAGCGGCTGAATCAAGCTCCTTCGACAAGTACGCTCAAACTCCGTCGGCCGACGAGGCCTCTATGCTAAAAACTCCAACTCCACCAAAATGCTTCGTCCATTCGACGCCGGTAAGCGACTTTCAATGCTTTTGCCCGCTTGATTTCTTTATTCATACTCGTCTTACTATACCTTTTATATTGGCAGAGGAAGAAGCTAGACACCAGGAAGAAAACGCCTCCTCTCCATTTAGTAAGTTATCTTGACTCTGCATACTTTCTCTTATTAGCCGATCTTTAACCTTGTACCCTTTTTAGCCTCCTCGCGCCCCGACTCCCGCCCCAGGTATCCAGTGAACACACTCTGTCAGCTACAAGTGATAAGAATGCCGATGACGAAGCTATGTCGGTCCCCGCAGTCCAAGTGAGTATTACAACTATCTTCCACACAATCGACTCCATGACCTCTATCCATGCTATAACTGTTCTTTACTTGGCAGAGCGTAGCCGATCTCCTGGGCTTCGACCGGTCGGAGTTCATCGACCCAGATGAGACAGCTGACAGGGCCCTGGAGCCGCTTGACGAAGACCTAAGGACCACGCTAGCCAACATCGCTAATCGGCTGGAGGGCTCATTGGACGCGCTGGTAGCCGATTGCGGCTTCGTCCGTAATCGGTTCGAAGAGATCCAAGCCAGCCTTCCAGACGAGTTGTCTGATACGATCGCGCCAGCAACCTTTCTTGAAGCGCATCGGCATAAATACGAGCAGGCAAAGTAGGGCATAGTCGATCGTCGAGAGAACAAATCACTAGCGGCGGCCATCAAATCTAACCAAGAAGAGATCAAGGCGAAGAAGGCCAAGTTTGATGCGTTGAAGACAAAGCCGATTGCCACACTCGATTGGCTTCGCGCGCGACGGGATAAACTTGTACCTGAACTTGTCCAGATCGAGATCGAGATCGCGGTCCAAGAAGAATACGTGGCCGGCCTGCCGAAGGAGATAGAAGATGAACGATCTAGCATCAAGGCGGTTGTGTCCTATCTGACAGATCTGACGAAGGCGATGAAACCAACGCCTGGGACCGATGCAGCCGACGTTAAGGTGATCAAAGACGACGACGGGATCCGTTGTAAAGCGATCTCGACCATTGCTGAGTTCCTTGGGCGCTGAGTCGGCTGTAATAGTTGGGGCAAAACTCGTAGATCTTGTAATCGAACTGTTTCTTGTTATCGGCTTTCATATCTTTTGTAACTGATTTGAATTATCTTCTATAATCGGCTTGCATTACTTGATCTCCACTTAATGCATGTTTGCCGATCACATTAAACTTGCTTGAAGACGTCAAAAATTTTTAAAATTCGCCGTCTCCTCGATATCATAATGTATTGTATATGCCCCCTAATTTTGTTGATGGTGTTTCCAGCATTAGCAAAATTAACAAATCAAACATCTTGTCGCTATCGGGTAAGCTGAGCTTATGTAGAAAAAGTAGGGGAAAAACTTGGCATAAAAATGTCCTAAAGGCGATGCGTGCGTCACAATGCATCGGCTAACACGAATCGGCATAATCACCGCCGAATCATGAGTTGATCCATACACTTGGGTACTGTTTCATTAAATATTTGCCGTTCAGAGCCCTCCCAAATACTTCTCCATCCAAACCTTCTAGCATATAAGCTCCTTTAGAGACGCATTTTTGAATCTTGAACGACCCCTCCCAATTTGGTGACCACTTGCAGAATTTACTATCCCTTGATCCAATCGGCAATATCAATTTCCGAACGAGTTCACCCTCTTCAAAAGACTTAGGCACAACCTTTTTGTTATAATGGCGGGCTACTCGTTCCTTATCTCTTGTTACGTTTTCTAAGGCCCTCATCTGTGACAACACCAGGTCTTCTGATTCATCTACCATCAGGTTGTTGTAATCATCGGCTGTAAGCTGATCTTGTAACTAAATTCTTCTTGAGCTGATAATGTTTTCCCATGGCAGGACTGCTTCATGTCCATACACTAGTTTATATGGAGGGACTTGGATTGATCCGTGGCAAGCCATCCGATAAGCCCAAAGTGATTCGGCTAATCGGCTGTGCCATTGCTTAGGATATTCTGCGATCTTCCTCTTTATCAGCTTGATTAGACTCTTGTTTGAGGCCTCTGCATGTCCGTTAGCCTGAGCATAATACGGTGAAGAATTGAGCAACTTGATGCCCATGCCATCGACAAACTGAACAAATTCATCCGATATGAAGATTGACCCCTGATATGTTGTTATTGTCTGAGGGACGCCAAATCGGTATATAATGTGCCCTTTAACAAATTCGATTGCACCCTTTGAATCAACCTTCTTTAAAGGAATTGCTTCACCCACTGTATGAAATAGTATGTTGTCACCAATATGAATTTATGCCTCATGCTCGAGGGTGGATTGATCTGGCCGATCATGTCGATTCCCCAACCTCTGAACGGCCAAGGCTTGATAATTGGGTTCATACTGGTGCCCTTTGTATAGCTCCAAACGTCTGACAATCCTGGCAGCCCTTATAGTACTTGAAATAATCCTCCAGCATCGTCGGCCAAAAATACCCTGCTCTCCGAAGTAGCCATTTCATTTTGGGAACCGATTGATGCATGCCGCAGATCCCTTCATGCACCTCTCCGATAGCTACCTTGGCTTGATCGGCACTGAGGCACTTGAGCAGCAGTCCATCAATCGTCCGATAGTATAAATCTTCATCAAGCAAGACATATCTCAAAGCCCTGTAGTGCAACTTCCTTGAAGCCGACTAGGAGGGGCTTGCAAATAGTTGTAAACTTCAAACCTCCAGTCGTTGGCTGTCATGGTGGCAATCTCTATCTCAACATCTTTTGTCATCAGCCTGTAGCCCGATGCCCCTTGAGCTAAATCATTGGCTTCTGCTTTTTGCTCTCTGGAGATGTGTTTTAATGTTACTAGCCGAAAGCTGTCCATCAATTCTCGGCATTGTTGATAGTAGACCATCAGCGCATCATTGTTGCACTCGTATTCCCCTGACAACTGACTGATGACCAACAGTGATTCTCCCATTATTTCGATGGTGTCGGCCTCAACTTCCTTGAGAAGATGTAATCCCTTAAGCACTGCCTCATATTCGGCCTGATTGTTTGTGGCATGATGGTTGATTGAGAAGGCAAATTCGAAGCTTTCCCCCCTTGGTGATGTGATGACCAAGCCGATACTGCATCCATTCATGCAAACCGAGCCATCAAACATCAAAGCCCAAGGCATGATCTCCACCGAGCCGATTGAACCATCTCTGTGTTCTACGATGAAATCGGCTATGGCTTGTCCTTTAACTGCCCTGGGTGCCTGATATCTTAAGTCAAATTTCGTTAAAGTAAAAATCCACTTCTCAACTCGTCCTTTGAGTACTGGAGACGATAGCACGTACTTGACTACATCGGCTTTGCATACCACTGTGCACTCGTTGGATAATAAATAATGCCTCAACTTTGTACATGAAAAATACTAGCACAGACATAATTTCTCCACTGGTGAATACCTTGTTTCTGTGTCCAGCAACCGTCGGCTGAGATAAAAGATGACTTTTTCTTTTGTTTCGATCTCTTGAATCAAGACAGGGCCGATGGACTTGTCGTCGGCTGATAGGTACAGTTTGAATGGTACCCCTTTTTACGGAGAAATCAAGACTAGGGGTGAGCTCAAGTAATCCTTGATACTGTCCAATGCTTTCTGCTGCTCTACCCCCCAAGTGAATGCTTGATTGGTCTTTAGCCGAAGCAATGGTGTGAACGGCTCCATCTTTTCTGAAAGATTGGCTATAAATCGCCTTATGAAATTGATTTTGCCGATCAAAGATTGCAGTTGCTTCTTGTCCTTCGAAGGCTGTATCGTTTTGATGGCATTAATACTCCTTGGTGTAACTTCGATCCCTCTCTCATGAACAAGAAACCCTAAAAATTGCCTGGCCGAAACGCTGAATGTGCATTTCAGTGGATTCATCTTCAGGCCATATTTCCTTGTCCGCTCCAAAACCTGTCTTATGTATCGCGTGCCATGCTTTGCATGATTATTATGTCACATCATGTGGGTAAAGTGTACACACTCTGCAGAGTTAAAACTAATCGATTAGCCATGCTCCCGGTTACGAGCATCGTGTGAATGTGTCGTGAGTATAGATCTGTGTTTTTGACAATCTTTCTTTAAAAGTTGATTGTAAAGTGCTCAAGGTTGATGATTAATTATTGTTTAGACTTTTGCTGCCCCGAGATGCAAAGGAAGGATGATGATATGTTTGCTTATTACTCCCTTTGCTGCCCTGAAATGCAAAGTGAAATTATATATATACAATACTATCTACTAAATGCCCAATTTAGCAAGGTACCTGCTTGCTAAAATTTATTTGTAATAAATTTGAAATTTTGCAATGAGGCTTACTAAATAAAATTTGCTTTTGTGCTAAAAGAACCTACTATGAGCCTTCTTTCATAATACCATACATGTAGCGCGTAGGTTTGATGGTTGCTTGCCAGTACAATTTGTTGTACTGACACTTGCTTTTATATCTATTCTTGGTTGCTTGCATAGACATGATTAAAGGAGAATTTTCTCCTGAGGAGGATGAAATCGCCGAGGAAATTCTGTTCTTCCAGGATGGTTCATTCCAGGGCACCCCCTAGTCAGTTGAATAAAAGATCCACTGGGTAGAAGAATGCTTTCGCGAGTTGTTCATTATCTATGTGTATATTCGGCCTGACGGCCCTATGTATATATGAACTATAATGTTGTACTTACTAGTGTAGTAAGATGAACTCGTGAACTTAGAGATATCTAATGCTTGGATGAAAGTGTTTAGTGTGTTCCTTTTCGTTGGATCGTATTAATCACGAGTATGAGTTAAAGATAATTGAGACAATGTAGATCTTTAGCTAAATGAAGTCAAGTCTCCTGGTTGTGTAACACATCTGGTCACCGCAATCGAATAGTTTGACGGGCACAACCCAGGCTGAAGTTGACTGGCAGACTAAAGGCCCAGCAATGTCTCAATTATCTCTCTCTCGGAGCGTCGAACATCTTAATATGCTTATGGGATGAATCGATGTGCTCTATTCCTCCCTTAAACATAATAAGAAGCCCGGAAGTGTCCCGACAGCTGAGGCTGCGGCCTAGTCAGAAGTATAGGACTGAATTCTGGCTGCTTTTGAGCCGATGATGATATAATTGGCTTCACAGGAGCCAATGCTGATGTCACCAGCTGTTCTGGGGGTATAGCAGCGGCAGTCTGCAGTCCGTCGGTTACCAAGGTCTTGTACGATGGAAATTTACCATCTGGTAGGAAAATTGGGCCTTTGGCCTGATGCTCAGCGATCCTGGAGTCGACCAGGTATTTGATCATATTGCTTAGAGTGTTAACAAGGATCCATGATTGGTTCATCAAGGCCTGGTGGATAGCATAGTCGATCTTGTCCTGTAGAATGTTGAGCTCCAGGCCCTCCTTCTGCTTGATGTCTTGAATCTTGGCACCTTTACCAGAGCGTGACTCGGGTTCGTCATTGGTTGGTAGTTTTATCTTGTACATCCGGACGACTGTGCCTGACCGAGTTTGGGCAAACGAGTGCAGGTATTGGCTCTGCAGCTTGTTCATCATATCCTCAATCTCGGCCTTCTGCTCTCCTATCAGCTGGTCCAATGTGACCGGAATGATGTTTTCCTGATCAATCTCTGATGTCTTGATATCAACCATTGTGTTTGGCTTGCAACCGAGTCCCACTGGATGTGCCAAAAAAGCGTGTTGATTCCAAATCATACCAAAAGTACTTTGACATGGAAAACCACTCACTGGCCTAAGAGATTTTCTTTACTCTAGTGCAGTTCCAAAGTACTCCTCTTAGGTTCGTAGGCATGCCAGTTGATTTTATCCTGCAATCAAGAAAAAACAAAGAAACAAGTGTTAGTCTGCAAGCAATAGCCGATCGGCTGGTGGCTGATGACGTATCATTTGTTGTTGAGCCGATGCGGTATGCACTGAATTGGCCAGGGAAATTAAACCTAATTGATTGGCTGTGGATATTCATAATACTTAATCTAAATATCAAGATACGTTTAAACTGAGTGATTGGGATAGATCGGTAGCATACCGAGACATTATATATCACTTAAGTCAAAAATACCTTAATATGCAGATTATATATATTTATAGCATAGCCGATGTCATAGATTTAATGTGCATCGGCTAGTACTCCGATACCACTTTATACTAAGATATCATTATAGACTAAATACATTAAACAGGAACCAATCAAATGTTAAGATAACCTAACGGATTGATAACAAGCTTAACATATTTAATTATAGTGACATCTTAATATAAAGAGCAGCTTTAACATATCAAGTGAATATAAAATATACAAGACAGTTAAAACAGATATGATCAGATGAAACCCCGATACTATCTTTAGTAGTGATCATGAAAGAAGATAAATCCTTTATGGTTCTAAATACAACTTAATAGGTTGGATCTAACCGATGCAGCATTAAGTATAAAAAGAAGCATAAGATCTAAATAAATCTATGAAAACCTTTCGAGATGGTGGATACATTGTATAATCTAAATCAACAAGGAAACCTAACCCTATCGGCTATCTTCTAATAAAAAAGACTAGACGACTAGGGTTAGATCGCATTATCTATCTAGGTTATACAACATATATGATAAATCGACGATTTACGTAAACAAGATTAGAGTATCATAATGATGGAAGCACCAATCCAGAGAGCACAAACCATCATGACAAGCTTTACCTTTTCGCTGCAGATCGAAATCGATGCAGCCCAACTAGAAGCAAGAACTCGTTGAAATAACTAAAAGAAAAAGGTGACGATGCGCGGAAGGTTTTGTTGAACTTGATTGTTGTTTATTTACATGGTCTGGGTCGTATTTATCCCCGGATAGAAGATAAGTCCGTGGCGGACACGATTCCTATCTCTATTACAATTTGAATTACAAATATAATGCCTAAAACAAACTCTCACCGATATTATCTATAAGGAAACTATTTAAAATATCGTAATTAATAGATACAATTGCATTTCCTGGACTCTATCCATGTATAGCAATCCCCATGAAGCACTTTAACCAAATCCGAAGACAATTCCAACGTATTTTCCTCGAGATCGGCCATATCGGCTATCCTTATCGAAATTGGCTGCATCGGCTATTCTTGTCCGATTCGGTATCAGCCGACAGTCACCTTAGCCGATTCGATTACCAACCGACGAACTCCTTAGCCGATTCGGTCAGTACTTGGTGCACAATCTACATTTTGAAGAATTTGATTCTCCCCAAATCGGCTTTAGCCTTAGACCCAAACCTAATAATTTGCTTACCAAATTTTGTCATTAGCAGTAGGCTAGGCATTTGAGAAAGGTATGTGACATAGGTACATTTGGTTTTTAGACGATTTTTCGGATTATTTTCTTTCCCTAACTTTGTGGCTTATAACTTGATGTGTGTGCCAGATAAATTCGTACAAATTTTACTGGAGGTAGATGTTTATACCTAGATTGCACACAAAAATCATTTGTAAATTGCTCACAGAAAATAAACAAAGATGGGCTATTTGAAAACTAGTTTGAAATTTTAGGAGACCTAAACTGAGGAGAAAAATTCTAGAAAAATTATATTTATTCTTGATAACTAACCAAGTATTTGAATAAATTATTTTCCATGTACACTTATGTGCATTTTAATGAGCTTTTAAACAAGATGTCATTTTAGCCTATTAAGGGTATTAAGTAGTCTATTATATGACTGTTTTGTCTATTTTGTTTGAGGCATCAAACCTAGTTATTTAATTGTACCAAAATTATATTGAGTTAAACATAATATTTGGCACCTACATGAATTTTTCCATGATTTTATCTTGCATGAATTATTTTTGGGAATTATGGTGTCCTTTCTATGTATAGGTGTTCCCACTTTGTAAATGCATCTAATTTGGTTATAAGGTTATAATAAACTTTTCCTGGCAGAGGAGATGACCTTTGTATTATTTTTTTGTGTTCACATATTATCATCCAAGGTTAGCTGGAGGCTTGTTTTGTGGATTTAAATCTTATACGTTATGCTTATGAGATCTAGTATGAAATGCGAGAATTAAAGCAATATTAAAGCCATCACTGTCCAACGTTACACCATGTTGTGATAAGCCCAAACGAACCACCTAATCTAGTCATGTTCTATTAAATCAGGTTATTTACTAAGGCAAGACTGATCACGGTGAATCTGATTGATCGTCCATAACCGTGGGCACGGCTATTCGAATAGTTTTACTGTGATCGGAGGTGTACATCTGTACCCACAACACACAGCCCCACAACACATTTCCGTGTGCCGGAATACCGCCACGGTACCCCGGAAAGGGACTGTGGTAATACCCTTCGCATAACCCCCTCTAACCAATTGCACCACACCACGGGTTTCGCCCCCACTCCTCTTAAACACAGTGGACAGCCCCCCTAGTGCCACGATGAATCCGGCAGCCCAACAACCAGTAAGCCCCGATCGACTTCGATTCCATCACGCCCATCCTCGCCTGGGAGCGTCAGCTAGAGCGTTGCCCACGCTGGCTTGTCGTACGTATGGTATTTCTTCCAGGGTTTCCCGTGAACCGGTCCTTAATTGCCATGGGCGCGTCTATCAAAACTATTGCGCCCATGCACACCATTGTCATATTTTAGTAGATTATCATGTCCATAGTGTCACACGATTGAATCCAACATTAATGAGTCTATACTAGAATAATTAAGTGAAATGACCCTTTTAGTGAGCTAGTTGATCTAAGTAGGGCTAAGCATATCTAGACCAATATTTAATCATATTAATACTCGAGTTATCAGAGATTGAGGGTAATCAAGTCTAAAGGTTGAGTACAATAGGTATAATATTCCTATAAAATGACATTATAAAATACATGCAATATTTAAGGAAATCAAGATATTTGAGTAAAATGGGAACAATATGATCAAGAATGGAGCATGACTTGCCTAGCTCTGAAGCTCAGGGGAACTCTTCAACAACTACGAAGTAAACCAGTTCACCGGAACTACCGGAATCTACATGACAAACAAAGCACTCAACAAAACATGCTAAAAGTTAACTGAAACAGGGAACAAAACTATTTTTAATGGATTCTTGGAATTTTTATGAATTTAATGAAGTTTGAATGGGCTAAAATGGAGCTCGGATTAATTAGATATGAATTTTACAAGATTATTTGTATTTACTACTAAAACAAAAAAACCTTAAATGAATTATTGCGCTATAAATCCCGGGAGGATGACGTCAGTGTCTAGGGCGGACGTCAGCGACCGAATGCTGACTAGTAGCCACGGAAGTGCCGGTCCACGGTGGAAGGGGTCCACAGGCCCATAGGGGCCGATGCACCACGTGGCACACATGGCACCGACGTGGCGTCCACATGGCTGCCATGCGAGCACGCGGGAATGGATGGCCCCGATCTACCGAAGGTAGATCGGACGGTTCTGGAGCGAGGCGTGGCGGCACGACACGGGCGCGGGCATCTCGCTATGGTGCTGGGCGACCGATGGCTGGGCAGCACCAAAGGAGTGGCGGCACAAAAGCGGCGGGATGACGCGGCGATGCACGGGCGAGTCGCGCGCACAAAGGTGGCAGTGTGCACGTGACACAAGAAAGAGGGAGGGGAATGGGGCTCACCGGGGCGCCGGAGAGGAAGAAGACGAGGACGGCCAGCGGCGTGCGGACGGTGGACGGCGAAGGCGACCGACGGACGTTGACGCGCGGGCGCTGGCAAAGAAGATGACGGCGACGCGTTGGAGCGACGTAGCATGAGACAGCGAGAAATGGCGACCGAACGACGATGAGAGGTGGCGGAGGTTGAGCACGACAGCGCTAGGGCGATTTAGGGTATGGGAGAGCTTGGGGAGGGGTGGATTCAAGAAAGGGCGAGGCCGGCGGTATTTATGGGAGCTCGGAGGTGGAAGAAATGGTCGAGGAGTGGCGGAAAATGCGCAGGAGTAAAGAGGGGGGTTAATCGTCAGGGACAGGGGCGAGCGAGACATGGCGGAAATGGCCGGCGTGATGGCGCGGAGTGAAGGTGGGTTGAATGCGCGTACGGGAGAGCCGGGGCGACATGGGAATCGCGGGGCGGGGAGGCGCGCGCGAGCGGTAGCGGCACGGCCGGAGGTTGAAGACAGGGCTGACTGGTGGGCCCTAACTGTCAGTGACCCGGGAAAGAGAGAGGAGGCAAAATGGACTTTGGCGACGCGCACGAGGTAAATGGGCCGCGACCACTGGGTTGGCCCAGGAGAGAGAGGGAGAGAGGGAAGGGGCGCACGCGACAGGTTGGGCTGGCCAGACTGGGTCGTTGGCCATAGAAGGGATATTTTGGGCGGGACAAACTGGAAAAAGAAAAGGATTTTCCTAGGGATTTATTTAATTATGTGAATTGAATTAATTGGCTAAAAATTATTTCTTTGCTCTGAAAATTCTACTAAAATTCCTGTTAGTGCATTTTGACATGTAGAACATAGAAAAAATTATACCATGCAATTTCCATTCATAATTTGCATTTTAAAATTACTTCTTTGCTCTAGGCTAATTCAACAATTCAATTTCTTTTCGGGATTTTCTTTAATGATTTTTAAAAGGGGGAAAACTCCAGTGTGTGACAAACCTACCCCCTTAAACGAAATCTCGACCCCGAGATTCCGAGGTACTGGCGAAGAGATGCGGATGAGCGGCTTTCAACTCATCTTTCCTTTCCTAGGTGGTCTGTTCTTCCGAATGATAAGTCCATTAAACCCGACAGAACCTTATAACCTTGTTTCGGGTTTTTCGCTTGCTTGTTTCAAGGATACGAGCTGGTTTCTCCACATTGGTCAAGTCCTCTTGAATCTCAATTTGTTCCGGACTCGCCTCTTCTTAGGGTATCCTCAAACACTTCTTGAGCGGAGATACATGGAACAAATCGTGAATACTAGCCATGTTGGGTGGAAATTCAAGCTGGTATGCCACTTCTCCTCAATGTTCCAAAATCTGGTATGGTCCCATGAAACGTGGTACCAATTTTCCTTTTATTTGGAAATGGGGCACTCCCCAAAGTGGAGTAACATGAAGACACACAAAATCCCCTGCTTCGAAAGTGAGATCTCTTCGGCGGTTGTTTGCGTAGTTCTTCTGCCGAGACTATGCAATTCTCAACCTTTCCCTAATGGTTCTGACCTTTTCTTCCACCTCACTTAATACTTCAGCCCCAAACAGTTGACGTTGACCAGTCTGGTCCCAAAAGAGTGGTGTACGACACTTTCGTCCATACAACGCCTCAAATGGTGCCATTTTCAAACTGGCTTGGTAACTGTTGTTGTAGGAGAATTCCGCATAAGGCAAAATCTTGTCCCATGCTCCTCAAAAATCGAGAGCACAAGCTCGAAACATATCTTCCAAGATCTAATTTACCATTTCTGTTTGACCATCAGTTTGCGGGTGGTAAGCTATACTGAAGTTCAAATGAGTACCAAGCTCTTCTTGAAACTTTTGCTAGAACTTGGAGGTAAACTGACTTCCTCGATCGGACATGATCTTCTTAGGTACCACATGTAAGCACATGATCCTGGTGAGGTAGAGTTCTGCTAACTTCCTTCCAGTATAAGTGGTATGCACCGGGATAAAGTGAGCCACTTTCATAAGTCGATCGACGATGACCCAAATTGAATCTGTCCTGATGATGTGCGAGGTAAACCAATGATGAAATCAATTCTGATTTCTTCCCATTTACATTCCGAGATTTGGAGAGGTTGTAACAGTTCCGCAGACCTTTGATGTTCTGCCTTTACTCGCTGACATATGTCGTAGAGTGTGAAAAACTCAGCTATTTCTCTCTTCATGCTAACCTACCAAAACTTCTCTTTAAGGTCTTGGTACATCTTGGTACTTCTCAGATGGATTGAATATTGGGTCTGATGGGCTTGTGAGAGGATCAAATTCTTCAATTCTTTGTCCTCAGGTACACACAACCTTTCACCCATCTAGATTGTTCCATGCTCATCTTCAGTGAAATGGCGAGCTTTTCCAAATCTCATGTTCTCCTTGAGTTCAGCTATATCAGGGTTTGACGCCTAAGCTACCCAGATTTGACCTATGAGAGTAGGTTGTGCTTCAAGTGCGGCCACAAACCCAAGTTCAACAATTCCTAGGTTTACACGCTCTAGGTCTTGCTACAACTTAATACACATTTCTTCTGCGTTGATAGAGTTAAAAGAGGAAAACTGCATGGTGTGACAGTAACGGGCCGGCCCACCAGCACAGTGCCACATAGTATTTTTCTCCATTTTAATTTCCAATGAATTTATTTTATTTTCCAGCACGGTAAATTTATATTTTAATTAAGTTTTGAGGACTTTTCCTATGTGGTAAATTCCTAAATTATGTTTGAGGTTAATTAAAGTTTCCATTGCATTAAGTTTGAATTTTAGATGAATTTTAGCAAAGTTTTTACTCTTTCTAATTAGGGACATTTTAATTAGAAAGAGTAAATCTTTTTAATGTAGTATGATAATTTTGTCTACTGTCCAAAGTTGATGAAATTGTAATGCTAATAAGTTTAATGACATGATTGTTGATTCTATTTCTGCCCAACGGTGATATAGAATTAAATGTGAGGAGCTATTTGTTTTAATTTGACCAACGTCGAATTAATTCAAATTTTATTTTCTAAATTTTGTTTCAGGTAATCCGCTAAGTTATATATTGTCCATTCAGCCTCTAAATAGAGAACATTATAACTCATGGTGAGAAAAAGATTGAGATAGCGCTTGCGCTATCAGATATTGATCTAGCTTTGACAACTAAGTGTCCCACATCTCCTGTTGACCTGTAAGGGTTGAACAGGGGAGCCAAGTTGATTTTGACAAGTTAGTGTGTGATCATGCACCACTCAGGATGAAGTACGATGTTGAACGTCCTAAGTGGGACCAGTCAAACCGAAAGTGTTTGCTGGTAATAAGGGGTGCAATCCTTGAATGCATCACTGCTACAGAGTATCTAAAACGAGTGGAGAGTCAGTTTACTGGCTCTTCAAAAGCTTATGCAAGCACTCTAGGCCCTATTTGTTTTAGCTTCTAGGTGACTTTTTAGCCTAAAAAGTCAGAAGCTAAAACAAATAGCTGGCTTTTTATCTGGCTTTTGAAAAGCCAAAAGCCACGTTTTTGCTAGAAAAGCCCAGAAGTCATAAGCTCACCTTGGGTAGCTTTTCTGACTTTTAAGGAAAAGTTACAACAAATTACCCACCTGCCATCCAAAAAAAAACAATTCGCATCTTCTTTTCTTTTTGTCCTGAGTGCGCGCAGCTAGGGTACCAACGCCGGCGCTGCCACCCCATCGCCGCAGCCCCCGCGTGCGCCGCCCCGTCGCCGACGCCCCGTCTCCATGACCCCTGTCGCGCCGCCCCATCGCCGTGACCCTGTTGCCCCGTCGTGCTGTCGTCGTTGACCCGTCGCCCCGCCATCCTGTCTCCGCACCCCCCGCGGCCGCCGCCTTGTCGCTGCCGCCCCGTCTACACACGCAAGTTCTTGAGTTCTTTTCCCTGATGCACTGATTTTTACTGCTAGCTGTAGCATACTGGGATCACCTGTCCTATTATCTTTACTGAAGATGAAGTGCTTTTGTTAAATACCGCCTCGTCATTTTACATTGCAAAAAGGACTTCAGATGCTTATTAGATACTACTTGATTAATCCTACTCAATGTAATGTTCATATTTAAACCAGATTTGATGTTGCAAGGATGTGCATATCATCTTCCGCTGGAAGAAAAAAATAAGACTATTTAATTCCTGCTTATCAGTCATTAGTTGCTTTCATGTCGTAACATTGTGCAGCTGTGACCTAACACGCTTGATGCTCACCTGGGAAATTTTGATATGCATGTTTGAGACATAGCGTTGAATCTTGTACATTAAGGATCGTTGTCACAGTTTCGTCCTATGCAAATGGCATTCTGCAGCTCTTGTGTGGTGCGGCTGCTGTTTGATGATGTTTTCCTTTGTTAAATAATGTCAAACCTTAATTATAATATTCTAACATTATATTTCTAAATCTTGATCCATTCTGTTTATTGTAGAATTTAGACTACTGGTTTTATTTCTAAATCATGCTCCATTCAATTTATTGTATGATCCATTCAGTGGAATTCAGACTAGTTACTCGGTACTCATACTGCTAGTATCCCATATTCAGTCTATGATCATGTGCAGGTTGTTGAGTTTCAGTCCTCTGAAGCTAAAATGTTCTACTTTGATCAATCAAGAGCACACTGCTCATTGAAGAAGAAAAAAATAAATGGATAATGTGGTTTGATATTGTGGAGATTATGGCAATCGGGTATCTACATGGCAAGTTTATCCGACTAGAAATAGGGATAGATTGCACCTGTCATATCTGTAAACCAAATATGACTTGGGTGTTATGTTGCCGATTGAGATAAGGCAACGACCTATAGTCACTGTTTGGTAAGATTAGGAAAACCGACTTAGAGTAAGATAGAGTTCCCGATCTGTAAGCCCGCCTCCCAAGACTATATAAGGGGGGTAAGGGGCGTCCCTTAAAGGATATGCGATATCAGATTTCATAAGCAAGAGCTTTAGACTTTAGGAGCCTTAGATGTTGAGATCAATATACACTCGGCGGATCGAACCCCCGAAACAGGAGTAGGGTATTACTTCACGAGAGGGCCTGAACCTCTCTAAACCTCGTTTTCCATCTAACCCATCGTGCTTGGCGATCTTGACTGCACCCCCAAAATTCTATTGCCGAAACCAAGTTTCGACAGTTGGCGCGCCAGGTAGGGGATCCGCGCGTTAAGACTTCTTCAAACAATCTCGCCGACAAGCGTGATGGGATCTTCTTCAGGATTCGACGACTTCGCCGCCAACGACTTCGACAAATTCTCCTCCTTCGACTCGGACTCGAACCAGTCGGAAGGAGAGACCCACTCGGCGCCGTTCGAGCTCCCGAACAGCGCCGAGATCTACGACGACATCTTGAAGTCCAAGATGCAGTCCGTCCACTCCGACGAAGGAGTTCACTCGGCACCGTTCGGACTACCGAACGCCGTCGAAATCGGTACCGATCTTCTCGTCTCCCCAACAAAGACGATCTTCTCGGAAGAGGACCTCTCGGCGCCGTTTGGATTACCAAACGCCGCTGAAATCTACGGCAAGCTCCTATCCCCCGAGTCGAGATCGACCCACTCGGAGGAGTCCACATCCTCAAGCTCTGACTCGGACTGGAACGATCTAGATCCGAGCAACCCAGGATCGAGGGAGGTCGCCGTCATCCTCCAGCCATTCGGCTCGTGCTCATCTTCGGAGCTCAACGAGTATCTTAGCTCCGCAGGCTTTGATGACCTCTATGGCATCCCCTCGGACGAAGCCCATGACTCCGACTGCAACAAGGACTACGAGCCGAAGTGCTTCGATGTCCTCATGGCTGAGGTGGCCGAGTCCGACTCAGCCATGGCCCGCAGGCTCGCGGAAGAAGAGCGAGCAAAGATCGAGCAAGAGCGCAAGTTGGCAGAAGAGGAGAAGAAACGCAAAGAAGAAGCCGACAAGAGAAAGCAGGATCTACGGGCAGCCGGACGGTCCGCTCAGGAGGATATTCTTCAAACGCGAGTCCGCAACACCAATATCTTCCAGACGCCACAGCAAAACGCTGTCGCTGCCCTCACACTCCTGGACACCGTCATCGAGACGGCGCCCCCCGACGTGACTCCAATACTAGACAAGATCAAGACCATCGTCGCAGCCACAGCCAACGGTCATCCCTCCACCTCAGCACGAAGGCTGACTGAGTCTGTGGCTGAAACGCCCGACAAAAGCCGGCTCCCGCCGCTAAGGTCAGGAGACTACAAGAGGCCTGAGCCAGACCGATCGACAACTAGGCCAAGAGGCCCCCGCCACGAGTCCGCGCAGAAGCATCAGGAGCAAACGGCCGACTCCCACGAGAAACGACATGGACGTCCACCCGTCCACCACCACATCTGCCGCAACAACAGCTCCAGCTACTGAACCAGCCAACCGAGGACCCCGCCGAGCGATCTGCGGGAAGTCCTCGATCACCACTACCAAGAGCGAGACCAACGCACTCGGGAGGATCGGAGGGGATCACCCGATAGCAACGACGATGGAGTGCCGGCTTTCACTCGGGAGCTTCGCGAGTGCAGCGCCGAATGGATTCAAGCCAACCGGAATAGAGAAGTATGACGGCAAGACCGACCCCAGTCGTGGCTTACCGTGTACACTCTCGCCATCCGCGCGACGGCGGCGACAACAAGGCTATGGCCAATTACTTGCCCGTGGCCCTCGCCAACTCAGCCAGGAACTGGCTCACGAGCCTGCCGAGAGGCTCAATCGGCTCGTGGGGCGAGCTGAGGGACCACTTCATTGCCAACTTTCAGGGCACCTTCGCGAGACCCGACACCCACTTTGACTTGTACAACGTCATCCAGAAGCCGGACGAACCTTTGAAGGACTACATCCGGCGCTTCTCCGAAAAGCGCAACAAGATCCCCAACATCACCGATGACATCATCATCGCCGCCTTCCAGAAGGGAGTCCGTGATGAGCTGTTAATCGGGAAGTTCGGGCGCAAGCCACCGAAGACGGTGAAGCAGATGTTTGAAATGGCAAACTCTTATGCCAAATCCAATGATGCCATTAAAGCAGCGCGCCAAGACCGGCCCAACAGGAGGGATGACAATCAGGCGGGAGGAAGCCGGAATCCTAAGAAGGATAACGACAACAACAACCAAGGCCAGAAGGTCCGCAAGCGCCGATCCGAAGACCTAGTCACTGCAACCTCCAACACCCAATGTCGCCCCCGAGTCGCGGCCTACGACGCCATCATGAATGCTCAATGCACGCATCATCCCAATCACAAGCATGCGGCTAAGGACTGCTTTATCTATAAACAGTTCGCCGAGCAGTATGCGGCGCAACTCAATAAGAAGCCGACTGATGAAGCCGGCCCATCGGGCGCCAAGAAAAACAACACGGCTGAGAATGCCGAGCCTTTCGAAGACCCCGTGGCGAGCTCAATCACATCTTTGGGGGGGCCGTTAGCCTATGAATCCAAGAGGAAACAGAAGCTAACCAACCGAGAGGTCAACGTGGCGCAACCTGAGGTCCCACAATACCTGCGACGGTCGGAGGTGGCCATCACTTTTGACCGCTCGGATCACCCCGACCGAGTGGTTCACCCGGGGCGCTATCCACTCGTCTTAGACCCGGTGGTCCGCAACATCAGGCTTAAGCGCGTCCTCATTGATGGGGGCAGCGCCCTCAATATTTTGTTTGCCAAAACCATGGACGAGATGCAGATCCCGAGGGCCGAATTGAAGGCAAGCTCAGCCCCCTTTCATGGAGTTATCCCGGGGTTGTCATCTACACCACTCGGGCACATCGCCCTCCCGGTCACCTTCGGAGCTCGAGAGAACTTCCGAACGGAGAACGTCACTTTCGAGGTGGCCGACTTCGAAACGGCCTACCACGCCATCATCGGAAGGCCTGCGCTCGCCAAATTCATGGCAATACCCCATTACACCTACCTCTGCATGAAGATGACGGGTCCCAACGGCGTCATCACCCTTCACAGCGACGTGAAGCAAGCCTTCACCTACGACAAGGAGAGCTGCGACATGGCCCAATCTCGCGAGAGATCACGTGGCCAGCAAGAAATCCGATTGGCTGCATCGACTTCGGCAGAGGGTGAAATCCCTGCGAAGAAGATAGCCATATCAGGATCCGGCGACGCCAAGACCAAGAAGATCTCCCTTGATCCATCGGATCCCTCGAAAACTACTGTAATCGGCGCTGAACTAGATCTCAAATAGGAAAGCGCGCTTGTCACCTTCCTCCAAAAGAATAAAGATGTTTTTGCTTGGAAACCATCTGACATGCCTGGAATTCCTAGGGACGTGATCGAGCACTCTTTGCACGTCAAAGATGACGCAAAGCCGATAAAACAACGATTATGTACATTCGCGTAGGATCGAAAAGATGCCATCAAGGAAGAGCTCACAAAGCTCTTGGCTGCTGGCTTCATCAAAGAAGTCATACATCTCGACTGGTTAGCCAACCCAGTTCTGGTTCGCAAGAAGACGGGGCAATGGCGCATGTGCGTTGACTACACCGACCTCAACAAAGCCTGTCCCAAAGATCCATTCGGGCTACCTCGCATCGACCAAGTCGTAGATTCGACAGCCGGCTGCCAACTCCTGAGCTTTTTGGACTGTTACTTGGGCTACCACCAGATCAGTTTGAAAGAATCCGACTGCCTGAAGACATCGTTCATCACACCGTTTGGGCCTTCTACTACATCACCATGCCTTTCGGCCTGAAGAACGCCGGCGCCACATACCAACCCATGATCTAGAGGTGTTTTCAGATGTAGATCGGCAAGAACGTAGAAGCTTATGTCGACGATGTCGTCATCAAAACCAAGCAGAAAGAAGACCTGATTGCTGACCTAGAAGAAACCTTCGCAAATATCCGGTCCTTCAGAATGAAGTTGAACCCGGAGAAGTGCACCTTCGGCGTCCCATCAGGCAAACTACTCAGCTTCATGTTGTCACATCGCGGCATTGAAGCCAATCCAGAAAAAATCAACGCCATCTTGAACATGAAGCCCCCGGGCTGCATGGCGGCGCTAAGCCGATTCATCTCTCGACTCGGCGAACGAGGGCATGCCCTTCTTCAGATTGCTAAAGAAAATGGACGACTTCCAATGGACCACGAAAACCCACAAGGCCTTTGAATATTTTAAAGAATTTCTCACGAAGCCGCCCGTCCTAGCCTCGCCTCAGCCCCAGGAGCCCCTGCTATTGTACGTTTCAGCCACTCACCAAGTGGTTAGTACGGTCCTCGTGGTCGAGCGCGAAGAAGAAGGACGAGCCCAGAAGATTCAGAGGCCGATCTACTTTTTAGCTAAGTATTGGCAGGAGCCAAGATTCGCTACACTTAGGTACAAAAATTGTTATATGGTGTTCTGATAACCGCGAGGAAATTGGCACACTATTTTCAGGGTCACTCGGTCACCGTCGTCACTTCCTTTCCACTCGGCGGCATCATCCATAACCGGGAGGCAACTGGGCGCATCGCTAAGTGGGCTCTGGAGCTGATGCCATTGGACTTGACTTTTAAGGCGAGGACGTCCATAAAGTCACAAGCCCTGGCAGATTTCCTGGCCGAGTGGACTGAGCAACAAGAAGACGTACCTCGGGAAGACCTCCAACACTGGACCATGCACTTCGACGGATCCAAGAGGATCACCGGCTTGGGAGCAGGAGTTGTGCTGATCTCCCCGACTGGGGAAAGGCTAAGATACGTCCTCCACCTCCACTTCTCCGCCTCACATAACGTCGCCGAGTACGAAGCCCTGCTGCATGGACTGCGGCTCGCAGTTTCACTCGGGATACGACGGCTCGTCGTAAAGGGGACTCCCAGCTGGTCGTAAACCAAGTAATGAAAGACTGGTCCTGTCTAAACGACACCATGGAGGCCTACCGACAAGAGGTCCGCAAACTTGAAGACAAGTTTGACGGACTCGAACTATCACACGTCCTAAGACACAACAATGAAGCAGCTGACGAGTTGGCGCAGTTCGGGTCCAAACACGAAGCCGCCCCAACAGACGTTTTTGTCGAGCACCTCTATTAACCAACTGTGGCGGCAAAGCCGACCCCCAACGAACAAGCTGCAAATGAAGTCACCATGATTGACGCCGACTGGAGGACACCTCTCATCAAATTTTTAACACAGCAAGAGCTGTCGGAAGACCGGGATGAGGCAGAACGTGTCCGACGTCGTTGCCAAGCTTATGTCATGGTTGACTCCGACCTGTACAAGAGAAGCCCCTCCGGAGTCCTGATGAGATGCATCACACCCAGGGAAGGACGATAGCTGCTCCGAGACATCCACTCGGGCATATGCGGAAGCCACGCGGCAGTACGCACCTTGGTGGGCAAAGCCTACAAACAGAGTTTTTTCTGGCATACCGCGGTCTGCGACACGGACAAAGTGGTACGAACCTGTGAAGGCTGCCAATTTTTCGCCCGACAGAGCCATATCCCAGCCCAAGAGCTACAAACAATCCCATTATCCTGGCCGTTTGCGGTATGGAGCTTAGACATGGTCGGCCCTTTCAAGAAGGCTCCAGGAGGATTCACACACTTATTCGTCGCAATCACAAGTTCTCCAAGTGGATTGAAGCCAAGCCGGTCGCCACAATTACTGCTGACAAAGCACGGGACTTCATCCTCAACATCGTGCACCGCTTCGGCGTCCCAAACAGGATCATAACCGACAACGGGACTCAATTCACAGGAGGCATCTTCAAGGAATTCTGCGAAGACTTCAGAATCAAGATCTGTTATGCGTCAGTTGCACATCCCAAAAACAACGGACAAGTCGAGCGGGCCAATGGCATGGTCCTTCAAGGCATCAAGGCCCGCGTGTTTGACCGCCTAAATCCTTATGCTGGCAAGTGGGTTCAAAAGCTCCCCTCGGTTCTATGGTCCCTGCGGACCACGCCCAGTCGGGCTACCGGCCAAACTCATTTCTTTCTGGTCTATGGCGCAGAAGCCATGTTGCCAAATGAGATGGAGTACGAATCCCTCCGAGTTCGCAGCTTCAACGATGAATGCTACGACCCAGACCGAGTGGATGACCTCACCCGACTGGAAGAGGCCCGAGAAGCAGCCCTCATCCAGTCGGCGAAATATCTTCAAGGGCTCAGACGATACCACAGTCGCAACGTTCGAGCACGAGCTTTCATCGTTGGCGATTTGGTTCTACGCAAGGTTCAGACCACCAAGGACCGTCACAAATTATCCCCTTTATGGGAAGGACCATACATAATTGCTGAGGTGACTCGGCCAGGTGCATACCGATTAAAGCGCGAAGACGGATCTATGGTGGAGAACTCCTGGAATATCGAACATCTTCGACGATTCTATGCCTAAACTGACTTAAGTTTCATGTTTTTTCTTGACTGCCAACCTCAAGCAAGATGACTTCTTGAGTTAGCAGGCGGGGGCTGTACATACGTGAATAAAACATAGTTTTCCTCATCAACTTTTGCGCATAATTCGGTTTATCATTGTTTAATGTTCCTTGATTCGAGTTCAGTGTCTAAGGACTGAGAATTTTTTGATGACCTAATCGAGCCTAGGCTCGGTGACAGTCGGACGAAAATTACTTAAGAAATTTCACATAAAAACTCGAATCAGGGCATTAACATAAATAAAATGAATATTCACAAGTCTACATCAGAATGTCACAAGCATCCAATGTTCACAAGACAATGTTTACAAGGCAAGTCAAGGCCGGAAATGGTTTACTACATCGGCAGCCACCTTTTTGGCCAACTCCTGTGCCTCGCTAATCAAATCAAGAGCCTGCTCATCTGAAGTTCCCTCAGTGAAGCCCTCCCCGACTGAATCCACGTCCACTCGAGGGTAGAGTTACTTCGTTTGCGCAAGAGCGAAGCCCGCTCCCATCAAAGCCGCCTCGGAAATGTTGGCTAGATACTGGTCAGGGGCTCGCCTAAGCTTCTCGAAGACTTCAACTAGGTCCAGTGAGCTGGTCCCGACTCCATTGTGTAATAATGACAGCAGGAGTGGTGTCGCTGCGTTGGCAACATCTTCCCGGACCTCTCCGGCTCGTTTGACCCTCTCAAGAAGCACGTCATATTGAGCTCAGGTCTTGACTTTGTAAGCTGCCAAAAGAGCATGATCACGCAAAGTACTCGAAGACAAAGCAGCACAAAGAATGTTATTTCAAATAAGTTCACCTTCGAACTCGGCCTCCAACTCAGTCTTGCCGAGGCTGATTGCCTCCAGCTGGACCTGGAGCGAGTGGACCTCCGACGAATTTTCTACAAACAAAGAAGGCCATCAGCAACCGAAGTTGACACAGAAGCCATATAGAGGTTGAGGGGATTGGACTTACTCCCGACTGAACCGCGGAGGTCGAGGTTTTCTTCCCGGAGTTCAGCTATCTCCCTCCTCAGGGCTGCCTCCCTCGACGCGGCCTCTTCCCGAGTGGTCTTCAGCTTTTGCTGGATATCCTCCAGAGAGTTTAATTGCGGGACCAACTTCTCCAACACCTCGGACTTGGCCATGGATCGACAGTACTCCTTCTGCACGCAAGATCTGAAGTTGACCGACTGAAAAGAAATGATGATGCAACGATAGAAAAGGATTGAGGCTTACGTTGAGTAGCTGAGTCGCCTCGTTCAGGCTGTTGACAATGCATCCCTTTCTTCGCTTTCCGCTTGCTTATCTAGGATGATACCCTGCCTTTGGCCTTCCGACTGCCTTTGGCCTTCCGAGTCTCACCACTCGATCTTAATCGGGGGAACCCAGGTTTCAGAAGACTGTAACCTAGGGATCTCCTCTACTGTGGCTGGCAGATCAAGAAGAACAGATGAAGACACGAAAGATTTGAACTGAAGATTAAACACAAGATTTCGATTCAAGACTTACCGGCCATGCATGTACTCTCATTGGAGCGGCCCAGCTGGACTTTTCCTTCTAGCTTTTCACCGACTGGTCTTCACTCAGGACTCTCTGAGCTGCAGCCTGGGGCTTCTCCGCGGCCGACTGGTTTTCAGTCGGGATGTCCCGGCTGGCGGTCGGGGGCTCCTTCCTCGGGATATCTTTCTTTGGAGGCGAGGGCCTTTTGCCCGGAGCGCTCCCGCTCGGGAGAGGACTCGGGGTTCTTGGTTCCGCAGGCTTGGATGCCTCGGATGCGGCAGCTGGAGTTGGCCCTTCGCTCTTCCCAGCCGGGTCTATATCTTGGGGCCTCCTGCCAAACCAATGACGAATGCAGTTGGAATAAAGACAGAGAAACTTTCGAAGAGCTTAGCTTCAGCCATGAGGCGTACCTAGACGACTAGCGGATCTTTGGCGGCTGCTTTCGGCGACGGCCTTGGAGGGGTTGTTTCGCGGAGGAGCCGGGACATCATCGTCCGAGTCATCGATGACAAGCCTCCTTTTGCTCGCCCGTTTGTTGGTGTCCTCACTCGGGGCCGCCCGTTTCCCGACTGGATCACTTTGGATTTTCACTCCACCAGTCGGCTTCTTGGCAGGGCGAAGCGGCACGTCATCATGAGGAACCTTGTACGGTTTCGAAACAATGGAAGCATTTTCCTGCAAGAGAAGTTCCCACAATACTAAGAAGTATGACGTCAAGATTGCAAGACAGTACAAAGAGGTCAATCGGCTTACCAAACAAGGGGGCCGGTAGAGACTGAAGGGAAGCACCGGCAGCACGAGGGCGCGCTCGACTATGACTCCAGTCGAGAAGATCTTGTACATCCGGATCTTCAGGATCTCAAAACTAAGGGGATCTTGGTCTTCCCGATTGGGGTCCTTCTCGCCTTCGTACTCGAAGGCTGGCTTCGATCGTTCTTTGATTGGTGCCAGTCGGCTCCTGATGAAGTGTCGAGTGATCTGTTCGCCGCGAAGACCTTTCTGCTTCATCTCCAAGATCTTCGCTAGCATTCTGTTGGCTTCGTCCCAATCTTGGGCTACCGGCATAGTACTCCAAGTATGCTTCGGCACAGGGGGAAGGCTGACAAAGGCTGGTAGGCTGGGTTCGAGGTTGCTGATATAGAACCAGCTTGCATGCCAGCCCTTGTTGGAAGATTTTAAGGGAAGAGAGAAGTACTCCTTGCGGAGAGATCCGCGGAGTTGAAAACCCGCTCCACCAACAACGCATGGATGGTCCTTATTCGAATGCAGTTTGAGGTAAAACATGCGGCGAAAAAGTTGGAAGTGGGGGAGGATGCCAAGGAAAGCTTCACATACGTGGATGAAAAGAGCGATGTGAAGCATGGAGTTGGGGTTCAGATGATAGAGTCGAAGACCATAATAATCCAGAAGCCCCCTAAAGAACTCGGAAGTAGGGAGGCTGAACCCGCAGTAAAAGAAGGATGTGAACACAACAAGCTCACCGGTGTTCGGGGTGGGGAAATCTTCACCAGCCGCCGGGCGCCAGCCCATGATCTCCTTGGGGGGAAGCACACCGTGCTTCACGATCTCCTTGAGGGTGAATTCCCTCACATCCGAAGTGGCCCATTGCTCGAAGGGGATCCTTTTCTCCTCCGCCATTAACGTGGTTTGTGTGGGGAACAGATCTGACTAAATGGATTAGGCTTTGAGATGGGGATCTTGAGAGCTGGATGCGGAGGCTACTTGTGGCAAAGGACGAGCTCCTGAGTCGATGGATTCAGGTGCGCGCGAGTCTAGGGTTTTCCGTAGGGAGCTGGTGAACAGTGCTGTGAAAAGAGGAAATTTTTGGGAAGACGAAGTGGCGGGAATGACCTCGAGGCTTTGTAGAGAGATTTGAGGGTTGCGCTAGCTTTTCTTGTAATTGGGCCGAGCCCATGAGAGACCTGCGGCCCAGCTAAGGTGTGGCCCGACGCGTGTCCTTAGGGACTTAAGTGGATGAGCTTAAGCAGATTTGCCTTGGCAATATGCACGTGTCCGAATGCCCTATACCTTTGGAAATCCTTTCATACCGCAGGTTTGCTTGACTTCGTGAGATGCTAGCACGATGCAATTTGAAAGGTGACCAACAGTTAAGCTTTTTATAGTTGCCTTGATAACAAGGGCTGTTTGGTTCTTTAGCATTTGATTGGATGATTATATCAATGCTATTTTTTCACCTTGGTGAAGATCTTTATAGATTGAGACCAGTATTTTGGCAAGAGCTATTTAATAATTTGGTCATATTTTTCAGACGACTGAAAAAACTTGTTTACCCATGAGGGATGATTCAAATATTTGTTCTGACATGACTCGGGCAGATCTACTCGGATAAGCGTGAGCTTACCGAGTGCTTTTTTACCCACAAGGGTTGATTGAGTTATTTGTTCTGAGATGACTCGGACAAATTCACTCGGACGAGCATGAGCTTGCCGAGTGATGAGATTTTTTATAGTTGCTTTAACATGAGCTAAGCATTCATGAGAGTATGATTCTTTTTAGTCCTTGACTATGTGCTTGATCATATAGTCGGGGGCTACATCTAATTAGGTACATCAAGAGATGTGCTTAGATATTAATTTTGAGAATTTTTTAGATATTTTCCAGCCCTTCACAGTCTTTGGAGCCACTTGGGAAATTCAGGGAGAGATGATGGAATCACTTGGCGCTAGAAGCACTCGGCCAAAGAGGTTTTTAGCTGTGTGCTGTCTTGGTTTGAAGCTGAGTTGTCTCGTCGACTAAAAAGGACTCGGGGGCTACTGTGGAGATTATGGCAATCTGGTATCTACATGGCAAGTTTATCTGACTAGAAATAGGGATAGATTGCACCTGCCATATCTGTAAACCAAATATGACTTGGGTGTTATGTTGCCGATTGAGATAAGGCAACGGCCTATAGTCATGGTTTGGTAAGATTGGGGAAACCGACTTAGAGTAAGATAGAGTTTCCGATCTGTAAGCCCGCCTCCCAAGAATATATAAGGGGGGTAAGGGGCGTCCCTTGAGGGATATGCGATATCAGATTTCATAAGCAATAGCTTTAGACTTTAGGAGCCTTAGATCTTGAGACCAATATACACTCGGCGGATCGAATCCCCGAAACAGGAGTAGGGTATTACCTCACGAGAGGGCCTGAACCTGTGTAAACCTCGTTTTCCATCTAACCCATCATGCTTGGCGATCTTGACTGCACCCCCAAAATTCTATTGACAAAACCAAGTTTCGACAGATATTTTACTGCTTAGTTCTTGTGAAGAAAAAAATAAATGAATTGTTTAATTACAAGTAGTTAGTATAAATTTGAGTTAAGGTACACATGCTACTACGATAAATTGATAGTGTAACTCTTGGTTCATGTTTATTTAGGATTAATCTTTGATGAATCTTATAGGTCCCCTGCATACGCCCATGATAAATTGATAGTGTATTTCCCCCACAATACGTACAATAAATTTAGGAACCTTGGATGTTAGAACTGAAAGATACTTCTTTTTTATCTGTGCAGTAAGATATACCTATGAACCTTGGATTTATTGCTTTAACATGTTGAGATGAACATTGATGAATTGCTCGGGAGTTAACCATAAACACCTTTTGTGTATACTTTCAAATAGATAACTATATGTAAATGTGGGTAGAAAGATTGATTTAGGGATTGAAGATGTTTGTGTACTTTGTAACAATTTATCTTGGGTGACATCTATGTGGTACATCTCTAAAGTAGTCAGACGGAATTGTTTGTAATTTAGATGAGCATGAAGGATAAGCCTATCATGACAGCTAATGGGATGCCTAAGCGACAAATTTTTTTTTGTCAAATTTGTGTTGAAGAAGTTGAAGCAGGTAACAAACCTCATGGAGTTTTATCCCCCAAGGGATACCAAAATGTTGTTGAGAAGTTTACAGCAAGGACAGGGAGAACATACATTAAGATGCAGCTAAAGAATCGTTGGGATAATCTGAAGTCCCTGTATGATTTTTGGCTTGCTTGTTTGCATGACACTGGACTAGGATGGGATGAAAATCTAAAGACGGTCATGGCAAGCCAGAAATGGTGGGACGATAACACGAAGGTAATCTGTGTTGTGCTCTTATTTGTATTATGTATCATGAAACTAGCCCCACATAGTGTTGTTATGTCAAATGTATTTACATTTTAGGGGAACAAGGAGAAGAAGGCCAGTCAATTTGGACCTCCACAAAATATTGAGCTATTGGATAGAATGTTTGAGAAGAGTAAAGTATCTGATTTGTCAACATGCATTTCAGGTGAAGAAGCACAAAATTTGCCTATCAATGTGGACATTGAGGAAGATATTGCTGAGGGCAGCAATAAAAAGGACGCTAGTAAGGAGGCTGCTATGAAAAGCCTAAAGAGAAAGGCAAAGACTCATAGCCTAGGGAAAAAATTGAAGAATCCCATGGTTAGGATGATGAAGACCATGGTTGATGATGTCGTGAGTTCAAATTCTATAACAAATCAGGCTTTGAGTGATGATTTCACTCGCAATGACATCAAGGAAGTGATGAAAATAGCTAAGGAGGCCGGAGTGGTTGAAGGAACCATTGAGCATTACATGGCTATGAAGTTATTTATGAAATTTGAGAACCGTGACATATTCCTAACCTTTGAGACCAATGAAGGAAGACTCAATTGGGTCAAAAGGAACTTTGAGGACTGGAAGAAGTAATGATATGGTTGATGTACTTTTTTATTTCAGAATTATGTTTTGCAATTTGGACAACGTCAACTTTTAGACTTGTTTGTGATTTCCTTTGCTGGAATTGGTATTCAGTTGTGCCAAACTATGTGCTGCAATTTATCCTTTGCTGTGTGCTCAAATGTGAGCTACAATGTGTGCGGATATTGTGTTGTAATAGTGCTTGTGTGCTAAAATTGTGCTGTAATGGTGCTGATTTCGACTGAAATGCACCTGATTTGTGTGCTGATTTATGCTAAATTTTTTGTAGATGAGTTCTAATTCAGAAGATGCTACTGGATCTGAGTCTGAAGATGACACGCATGCAAATAAATTGGATATCGCTATGAAACGCAAAGAGATGGTTCAGAAATGGCTATGTGCTGCTGCTCTTCATGGTATGTATCACACTGAAACCTATTTAAACAAAGCATCTAGAAGAGAACCAGATGTCACTGGTTATAATGGGGGTCATCTCAAATTTGAAAAATCCTAGACATTGTTACAACATGTTTTGGATGACTAGACCAATCTTCGATAGCTTGCATGAAACTTTGGTGACCAATTATGGCTTGAAATCAACAATTGGTTTGTCCTCTATTGAATCATTGGCAATATTTTTATGGACACTTGGTAGTGATTAGTCTATTAGACAAGTTGAGAACTGGTTTGAGAGATTCATAGAGACTATAAGTAGGAAGTTTGCACACGCATTGGAATGTGTTAACCATCTAGCCGTGGACATCATCAAACCAAAAGATCCTTAGTTTGCACAAATGCATCCTAGACTTGATGATGATCGTTTCACACCTATATTTGATGATTGCATAGGTGCCATTGATGGAACACATATTCTTGTGGTAGTGCGTGCTTCTGAGTGTGTGGCACATATTGGACGATATCGATACACTACTCATAATGTATTGGCTGTATGTGACTTTGACATGAGATTTACTTTTGTGGTTGCTGGATGGCTAGGTTTGGTTCATGACACTAGGGTGTTCAATGATGCATTACAAAAATATTCTAACAAGTTTCCTTTTCCACCTGAAGGTAATTTAATTGCTTGTTAATTATTTTAGTACCTTATCATCGTTTGTATGGTAGTGAAAAGATGTTTTTTTAGGCAAGTACTATCTTGTTGACTCAGGCTACCCTAATCGGAAGGGTTTCTTATCTCCACATAAAGGAGAGACGTACCATTTACATGAGTTTCGACAAGGTCATGGCCCTAGCAGTCAAAAAGAAGTTTTCAATTTCTTCCATTCATCACTCTGCAATGTGATTGAGAGGTCATTTGGTGATTCGAATACAAAGTGGAGGATATTGTTAAAGGTCCCTAGTTATCCAATGCCGAAACAATCACAAATTATTATTGCTTGCATGGCTAATCACCAGTTTATTCGTGAAAGTTCTTTGGCGGATGAGCTATTTGATAGGTGTGACCAAGATGAAGATTTTAACCCAAATGTTAAAGAAGAATCCACACCTCAACCAATTGATGAAGAAGGCGATTTCGACATGAATGCATTTCGTGATAGCATTTTGCGATGGCGATCAGGGATTAATGTACAAGATTAAAATCTATTTTGTTATGACAAATGTTACATGATGCTACTTTATAGTATTATTACTATTAGAAACAAATACTTATCATTTTAAAAGTAGCTAGGGACGTTATGGGTATTTTACATTCCATTCAGCCAAATAAGTCAACTCAAAAGCTAGCTCCCAAACAGCCCCCACCTTTTGGTTTCTGCGTTCTGGAGTTTTAGCTTTCAAAAGCCAAAAGCGAAAAGCCAACTTCTGACATTTAAAAAACTGAAACAAAAAAGGCCTAATTAAGAAGCTTGTGACAAAGAGGTACACTAGTGGTGGTGTCAGGGAGCACATCTTGAGGATGAGTTGCATGATATCCAAGCTCAAACCAATGGAAATGGGGCTAAGTGATGAGTTTTTGGTTCATCTAATTTTTGCCTCCCTGCCCAAGGAATTTGAGGCTTTTGTTGTTAATTACAACTCACATCCCAAAAATTGGGGCATTGATAAGCTAATTGCCATGTGTGTTCAAGAGGAGGAAAGGATCAAGGGTTCACGTGTTGATTCCATTAACTATGTGAACCACAAGAGGAAGAATTATTTAAATTATTTGAAGAATTATAATAATTCTTCCCCATCTAAGCCACAAGGGAAACCTAAGTGGAACAATGTCTCCTCCTCTAGGCCACATGGAAAGGCTCCACTGCTTGACTTGAATCAGAGATCTGAGCCTGATTACCATCAAAAGGTCTGAGCTGGTTCAGCTTGAAAGGGACCAATGCATATGGTGCAAAAAAAGGGACACCATAAGAATGTCAGGCGCCCTCCGAACCTCTTATTATATATGTAGGATGAATGGATTATCTCAATTCTTCGAACAAACATAATAAGGTATTCGGTGTTCTGAGAGAAAGATAAATGAGACCTTGCTAGGCCTTTAGCCTACCAGTCAACTTCAGCCTAAGATGTGCCCGTCAAACCACACGAAGGTGGCAACCAGATGTGTTACACATTCAGGGGACTTGACACCAAATGGCTAAAGATCTACATTGCCTCAATTATCTTTAACTCTTACTCATGTTTAATATGTCCTTAGTGAAAGGAACACATTAAACACTGCCATCCAAGCAAGTGATAACTCATGATTATATGTTCTAAGTTATAAGTCTTAGATACTTCATACATCATAGTACTTTAGATACATACGGTCGTCTGGCCAAATATACATATAAGTTCATGGAAGCATTTTCTACCCGAGAGATCTTTCATGCAACCGAGTAGGGTAAACCCTAGTTAGAACCATCCTCGAAGAAAGAAATATCCCCAGCGAAATAATCCTCCTTAGGAAGAGTCTCACCTGCAGACAAGTCTACGCATACAACAATACATATACAACGCAAGTGTCAGTACAAGGTATTGTACTGGCAAGCAATAGTCAAGCCTACACACTACATGCAGGGTAATATCAAAAGTAATGCTCACATCAAGTTCTTTTAGCGTAAAGCAAGTTTTGTTTTAGCAAAACCCATTTGCAAATCTCATACTTTTGATAAGGAAGAATTCAGCAAGCATATACTTAGTATTTTGGGCATTTATTTAGATGATAACACATATAACATAGCACCTCTTTGCCCTCCATGGAAGCAAGGGAATAAAACACAAGTTTTCATCACATTTGAACATTTAAAAATCAGCATTTAGGGAATTTAAAACCATAAGTCTATACTCATGACATATTCACATGCCGCTCTTAACCGTGAGCACGGGTAATCGATTAGTTTTAACTCTGCAGAGTACGTACACATTACCAATATGATGTGAAATAATAATCATGCATAGCATGTCACGCGATACATAAATATCCGATTTATTACACACAACAAAGCCCTTCAAAAATTCAAGATTTAGCCTTACACCAGCACGATATGTGTTCCATCCATCCTTGTCACACTGGAATATGACATGGAACCATCGAGTAGCATGGCCCCGCCTTAAACTTGACGCCGTGGTGGCGAACACGACAGGAACCGACCCACGTGGCACAAAATCGTTGTATTGGATACACTTATTCGCCTAAACTACCACATTGGGGTAAATAAAAGTTTCTCTGAGTTATACGAACTCATACTCTCTAGCCTACCAACATCTAAGGCTAAACCATAAAGATTTTACTAAGCTTGGGCTATCCCATACTAGCACATGTGGTTGTACTGTATTCGATATGAACAGGCATTGAGTGAAGTCCTTAAAATCAGTCTAGGCAAACTCTCCCCCTATCGGTACACAACTAATCACCATATGCGTACCACATGAGGCCCATACCTCAAATCCACATTTTCCAACCCTTTATTTGGCAAATATCACATTTATTCATCATAAAATTTAGATCACAAGTCAACTTAGTTTTTCATATACTTTGCCCATATGTCAAGTTAAATATACTACAAGTAAGGGTAAGCATTCTCATTTATTTTCAATTTCAAGCATCAAACTCATTATAGCAAAACTGAGTTGGTTCTAGGGCTAGGAATGATGGCTAAGGTATTTTGTGGAGTTTAAGCGGGAATGCAAGTTAAAGAGTTGATCTAATGTGTATTCCAAAATTTTAGTGCTGTAGCATAAATTCAACATGCATATTTCGCAATCATTTTCAAAATAATCTCCAAAGTATAGGTTCAATGTGTTCAAAGTGGGAGGTGAAGAACTTGCCTGGATCTCCTTCTTCCTGCTCGGTTAGATATAAAGGTTCGTCAGAAAACGTCGGCGGTTCGTCTAACATATATATGCAACAATTCAGATTACAAACATCCATGGAAAACCCAGGATCCTTCTAAAATGAATGCTTTATATGGATTAAAAGGGTTTAGAGTTAGATTGAAATTCCTTCTGGTTAAGGGCCCCTATTTTATTACTTTTTTTATCAAAGTTATAAATTCCTGAATTGTTTACATGTCAAGCATGGATCTGTATGCATTTCAACATTTTTCAGGGCCAAACTCTTATGTTTCTGGTATGATATTTATTTTTATCCAATAAAGCACAACAATGTGATTCTAACAAAATTTCGTTTGAAATTTTTGGAATTAGAATTAGGCTTCTATGATTTTTTAGAAGTTGAGGTACACATGAGAGGTTCATTTCTCTTATTTAATTTATTAGGGATTTATATGTTACAGAAGGTACTAAGTTTTATGATTCTAAAATAAAGTTCATCTTTTGCTGGTGACATAGGATTTTAGTTCACTCCATTTGGAGTTGAAATGATTTTCTTACAAATTTTATAAGTTAAAGTTCACTTTAAGTTAGCTAGTTTGTAAATAAATTTTTAGAAATAAATTTCCTACTGTGAGTAGATGATTTTATTTGATAATATCAAAGTGCATAAACTTGTGAATCTAACAAAATTTGTTTTGGTCCAAAATGTGCATTTTCCAATTTTATAAGAATTTTCAAAGTTGAGATCCTTTTTCTATTGGAAAAATACTCCCCGGGTTTAATCTTTTCCCTAATTTTGAATAGAAACGTGTGGGGTCCATATGTTAGCGTATGTTTAGTTTTAAATGTGTTTTACTGGTGCCTAATAGTGTGGGTCCCATTCATCAGTGAGACAGAGAGGGGATGAAGCAGGGCAGGGGCGTCCGCGAGGTTCTCACCGGCGCCGGTGGCGAACGGCAGCCGATTATGGCGAAGCTAACGGTGGGTTTCCCGTCCACTGTCTTGCCGGAATCGTCTCCGTCGATGGTACGGGCGGCGCCATGGTTTGGGTGGATGATGCATGTTAGTTTTGAGCCCTGACTAGTTGTGCATGTGTAATTTAAAGCTTCTAGGGGTGACTAGGATGCTTACCGAGTGATGGTTGGACACAGGCAAGGTCGGGTCGTCGGTGGCACCGTGCGGGGCTTTGGAGCAGCGACGCTGCTCCCTCGAGCGAACGTCGTCAGGGTTCCTTGGCCTTCAGCTGTTCACAGGGGGAGCTGGCATTGTTTTAGCTATGCACAAGGATGCTCTCAACAGAAGGAATCGTGCCGAAACTCACCAGAGAAGGAGGAAGAGAGGAATGGCGTCGGTGGCTAGAGTTGGGGAAGAAGAAGAGGATTTCCTCCACAGTGCACTTCGCGGCGATTCCTTCGAGTTCAACCATTGTCAGGCATCGGATAACATGTTGGCAAGAGGGTTTGGCCAATGGCTCACCATGGAAGGGTGTCGATGAGAGGGTGCATTGCGGCGGTCGGCACAGAGCGCGTCGAGGTCTCGCTACGGTGTTGTCGCTTTCCCGGCCGTCGGCTGCACCAAATGCGACGATTTCGATGGCATTAGAGAAGGGATTGAGTGGAGATTCGGGAACACATATTGGGCGAGAGCGAAGCTCACCGGGCGTCAATGGCGACGAGGGCCTTGCTTGCCGGCGACGGAGTTCCTTCGGTTGTTCACAACAATTTTGAGGTGAGCGGTCTCAGCTTCTTCGTGGAATGGGACAAGAGTAAGAGAAAGGCAGAGACGGTCAGCCGGTCAGGCTTAAATATGGTCGCCGACGAGGAAGGGAAGGAAGAGGCGCTCGCCGCGGCGGCCGACGCGTGCCCATGCACGTGGCGCACGCGGTCTGACTTGCGGGCCCATGGAAAATTAGTCGTGCGGCTGACACCATGGTCCTACGGGCAGTATGGCCCACCTGTCAGCGAGGAAGTGAGGGAGGAGTGAACCAGAAAATTCAAAAAAGTCTGGATCTCAGTGGTGACTTTACTACTTTGGCCTCCATTTAAAAACATTTCCAGGCCGAATTTGGGGCGGTGCCCAATGGCAAAGTTGTAAACCAAAGTTTGAACTAAAATATGGTCAAGTTTCTAAGGCTGGAGGTCCCTGGTTGAATTTTGGCATAATGTTGAAAATGGCTCCATAGTTCTGTCAACAATTCCAGCACTTGGAATTTTTGTGTGAGTATTTTGGTCTAGATTTTTGGTTTAGTAAAATAATTCAAACTTCATATTGTGATTCTAAGTTTTGCAAAGGACTTATACAAATTTTTCTCAGATTCTTGGGTGGTTTTAAACATTTTTCTTCATCCCATTTTGTTGAGACTTAAAATGGTTATGCTCCTAATATGCATATGCACATTTGTTTTCCAAAATGCACAACAACCCATTCCAAATATTTTCTAGGAAAAACTTTTAGTCCTCTTTTACATCATTTTGCTATTTCCAAAGTCTACAACATATTTCAAAATTGTTGTATGTGACAGCATACCCACCTTACAAAAGAATCTCGACCCTGAGATTCGTTTTTCTAGAAGAAACTAGGGAATTCAGCCTTAAGTTGGTCTTCGCGTTTCCACGTGGCTTCTCTGCTGTGTGGTTGCTCCATTGTACTCGAAGCATCTTCATGGATCTTCTGCGGGTTCGCTGTTCCTTCTCTTCAAGAATACAAATTGGATACTCCTGGTATGAGAGGTTTAGTTTGAGACGAATCTCTTCAAGGGAGGTGTGCTCAATTGGAGTTTGAAGACATTTCTTAAGCTGAGAGACATGGAATACATCGTGTACATTTGATAGCTGAGAAGGCAACTCCAATTGGTAAGCCACTTGCCCTCATTTGGAGGTGATTCGATATGGCCCAATGTAACGAGGAGCAAGCTTGCCATGAATCTAGAATCGTTGAGTGCCTCACATAAGAGAAACCTTAAGATAGACATGATCACCCACATCAAAGCTTAGTTCTTGACGTCAGCGATCGGAGTAGCTCTTTTGGCGAGTTTGAGCTTCCTTTAGTCGGTCTCGAATAAGAGTGAAATTCTTTTCAGCCTCGTTAAAGATAGCAAGTCCAAATAATTGTCTTTCTCCTACCTCGGACCAATAGAGGGGAGTCCTACACTTTCTTGTGTAAAGTGCCTCAAATGGTGACATCTGAAGACTGCTTTGGAAGCTATTGTTATAAGAGAACTCAGCGAATGGTAGACATTTCTCCCAGTTGGTATTGTGTTCAAGCACACAAGCTCGAAGCATGTCTTCAAGAATTTGATTTGTTCTTTCTACTTGACCTCCGGTTTGCGGATGAAAGGCAGTGCTAACGAATAATTTAGTTCCAAGGAGTTTATGTAGATTTTCCCAAAACCGAGAAGTGAATTGTGTACCGTGATCGGACACTTTGACTTTTTGGTACGCCATGAAGTCTTCAAATACAATCCTGCTAGCTTGGTGTTAAATACAATATAGGTGTTGTTTTTCATTAGAACTGGCAGCTATTGTTGTGTAAAGGTGTTGGTTCTTTATTTTTATTTTTAACCTGCGGGAGGTGAAAAATGTTAGTAGGTGTCGGTTTTAAATAAACCGGCATCTATAAGCCAGTCACTATGAGGGTTTTTTTAAGTTGGGTTGGCAATATCCATCTTCTTGTGACGGGTTCACTGCTACACGAAGTCTTCCAAAGTATTGGTCCAGTAGAAGGGTGCAAGCTCATCAGGAAGGAAAAGGTATGGAATTTGTGCTCTTTGAAACAAAGGTAACCAAAAGTATCCGTGTAAATGATGCTAGTTTTAACGCATTTTTATCGTTTGAGATGTTCTGAGTTTTTCATCATCCGTAGAAACAAGCACATGAAGACCTGCCCCTAAATCCCTGACTTAATAAACTAAACTGATAGTTACTGAAATCTATCATTGCATGAATTCATTTTCCATTCGCATACTGTATTTTTAAACTTGGTAATAACTATAAGGCAGTATGACACTGCCCAGTACCATAAGTGTGATATCATATCATCAAACAACTTGTATATGATATGACTTATGCTTTCAATCTGTCATAGTGAACCATAGTTCAAATGTATACAAGAGTTTATTTTTGAGCATAATTGGTTGACGCTAAGAACTTTTGTGATCATGCGGGAGTGACTATTTTGGAGTATTTTATTCTTGGAAGCCCTAATTCTGAACAAGGAAGTTTCAAAATGTTGGCTATGTTATCCACATATGCCAGACAGCTTTTCAATTATTATGTTACTATAGTAGTGCTCTCCCTATTTTATATTCACTACTACAAAAAAAAACTCATTGGTGTCGCCCTAAAATGTGTCGGTCAAAACAAATCCGGCACCTATAATGCATATAGGTAGCGGCTAAAGAATAGGTGGCAGTTTTTGTTAAGAACCACCACCTATAGTCCCAAAAAGGTGTCGGGTGAATAGTAAAACCGACACCTATACTAAAGGTGACGGTTCTTAATTGGAACCGGCACCTATTCTTCTCAAATAGGTGTCGGCTCAATAGCAAAACCGGTACCTATACAAATTAACCGCCCGAACCGCCTCGTTCTTATCCATCCGGCATCACTTCTTCTCTCTCCTTATCTTTTCACTCTCTTCCTCTCCATCCTCCTCTCTCCTTTCACTCTCTTTCTTTGGTCTCATCTCTCAGGCGACAGGCTCGGCGGGTGGGCCGACGGCGGGAGGGAGGGGCGCGCAGCGGCGGGAGGGGCGGTGGCGGGTCGGCCGGCCGGCGCGTGGTCCGCCACGGCCCCCGTGGTCCGACGGCCTCCCTCCCAAACTTCTTCGTCTGCCGCCCATGGCGCTCCGCCGTGGCCTTCGTCGACTCCCCATAGCGCGGGCTCCCGTGGCTGCTCCTCCCGTCCCGCGACGTGCCGTCCCAACAAGCTCCCAACAGGGAGGACGTCCTGGTGTACGCGCCCCACGCCCTCTCATCCTTATCTCTTCTTCTCACTCTCACTCTCTCACTCTCCATCTCATCAGGCCGGGAGGCTGGAGGGGCGGCGGGAGGCCGGATCTCGCTGGGGCGACGGCGGGAGGACGGGAGGTGGGAGGGGAGGCGGCCGGAGGATGGACGGCGGGAGGGAAAGGCGGCCGAAGGAGGGGATGCGTACGTTCTCTCGTCCTTATCTCTCTGGATCTCACTCTCCTCTCTTCTCTCTCAGGCAGGGGCGGCGACGGGAGGCTGGGGAGGACGGCGGGAGGCGGTACACAAGGATATCCGCGTAAGGCTCCGGCCGCCGCTCCCCTCCTTCCTCTCCTTCTTCCACTCATTCTAGTGTTTCCAATGCAGGATTCGCTCGCGCACAAGGATCGGCGCCTCGGGAAGCTGCTCTCGGACGATGAGCTAGGTCTGATTAGATCTGTGTGTTTGTGGCATTGTTTAGGATTCGGAGGAAGGGGAGGACCTCATGAGGATTTGGCTGATGATTGCGGCAACAATGAGGAGCTTTGGTCCGAGGTATGCGAAACGAAGCGCTGTTGAATGATTCTTTTTTCCTGTATAAGTGCGATGTAATCTATTGGCTGATTATTTACTGCTTTGGATGGCTATTATCACAATATCATGTTCTAGTGTGAGGGTGATAGTCTGATACTCTGATTTTGTGTGTGCATCCTTCAGCTTTCCAGAAAATAGATCTCAAGTGGTTGTTATCCTTTTTGTGTTTCCGAAATTTGATTTTGATACCACACTAGACAAAGAGGTAGGAGGATATGTAGTCCTTTAGAATCATGAATCATGTACAGAGCTAAATCAAAGTCATAGTTGCATGGATAATTTCTTTTAGAATTATTCATGTTCATTCAGAGTGCTAAAATCAACTTTTAGATTCATGTTCATTCAGAATTTCTTTTAGAGTGCTACAATTATTCATGTTCATTCAGAATTTCTTTTAGATTCATTATCTTTTGCTGAGAAATCAACTCACGATGACATATATTTATGTAAAAGAAAGGGGTGAGCTCTAAGTCGCCAAAATCTCTTTTTTGTTGCTGTTGTTTTGGGGTTAGGATTAGTCACTATGGGAGTCATCCTGAACAGCATCACCATTTGGGCATCAATTAGAACTTAACGGAAGTTGATAGATGAAGAGAACACACATATATATATTTAAAATTTATATTAGAATATTGTCAGTGTTTTACAAATTGTAAGTTATGGAGATATAAAATTAATCTCTCTCAATTGCCTCTAATCTCTTCTTTGGGGAATTAAGTTGGGGGAGAGATGACAACACTTGGAATGTTATGGGGTTAGGAATATTAAGATTGCATTGCAGTTGCAGTGGTGTACATATATTACATATGCAACGACACACTGCACTGCATATGCAACTACACATCTTGCTATCAACTCACAATGATCTAGCTACTCTGCGTGCATGACACAGCCAGTCTCTCTCCTGTCAGTCTCTCTTGCTATCAACGCATTGAGTGCTATGCTGAGAGGACTGCAAAAGGCAATGTTCTAGAACCACAAGGGTTAATTGAGATCAAGTTCAGGTCAGAGGAACTCCAGGCTTTTGTTGCTTGGATGGATAACCCTGAAAACTACAAGGATTATATTCAAGATCTTAAGGCTGAAAGAGTATCCCAATCTCTCTCAAGTCTTTTCAGACTCTAGCTCAGATTTGCAAGCTCTGCCACAGGGTCTTTCCATGCTACTAGATAAGGTAATTGGCTTACTGATTCTCTATAAAGTGGATTTACCTGTGTCCTTTTTTCTTTGGTAATAGCTTATATAAATTCTTTTTTATTGCATATTGCTGGAGAAATATCTAATCAAATAATGATTGTAAATCCTATTGTTTTTATGCCAATATAATCTTCTGAAATTTTCTTCTTTGGACACTTGTTCAGATGGATCCCTCTAGAAGGGCTCAAGTTGTTGAGAAAATCAAGAAGGTACTTGGTTGAATCATATGATGCCAAAAACTATTATTTGAGGCAGAAATAGCTTGTGGACCCTTGATGAGTGTATATTGGATTTGTTAGTTCTGTCAGCTGAATGTGCAAATATTTCTTGTGGACCCTTGATGAGTGTATATTGGATTTGTTAGTTCTGTCACATGAATGCGCAAAGTCTGAGGATACCGTCAGTGATGCTATTTTTTTTTTGCTTTTTGAGGAATAGGTGTCGGTTCTTAATAAGAACCGGCACCTATTTGTCCTAATTGGTGTCGGTTTGTAATAAGTGTCGGCACCTATTAGGCCAAATAAGTGTCTGTTCCTATTAAAAACCGGCACCTATTTGGTCCAATAGGTGTCGGCACCTATTACAAACCGGCACCTATTAGGCCTAATAGGTGCCGGTTCTTATTAAGAACCGGCACCTATTTGTCCGAATAGATGCCGGTTAAAGAACCGGTACCAATAAATTTGGTCATTGGTGTCGATCAATAGGTGTCGGGTCCGAAACCGATACCTATTGGGAGTTTCGAACCGACACCTATTAGGCTTTATGTAGTAGTGATTATAAGTCATGTTAAACTTTTTTATGTTTGATCAAGAAATAACATTGTTAACACAAAACAAATATATTATTAAAGTATATTCAATGTTACACTCAATAAAACTAAATTGACATTATAGAAGTTACTAAATTTTTCAATAAATATGATTTGACTAAGAAAAAAATCAAAGCGGCTTATAATATGAAAGAGATGTACTAGTATTTATCGATCTTGATAAAGCTTCAATATGCTGTATCAGTTTGTTTTGGTGCAAATGTTTTCAGCATCTTTAATGTACTTAACTTCTTAGGTTTGGCTGAGCCATACACTTTTTATATATATTGCATGTGCTTATATGCTTTTCCTTTTTTTATTAAATCTTGCGGTCATCCTTTGGTTTTGTTGAATATTATGACCGTAGATCTGTTGCAATTGCAGTTGTATCACTCAACGGCAGACAACTGTAAGTATTTTCAATACTATAATATATAAAAAATTCTAATATTCTCCTTTTCATAATAACATTTTCCTATGATGCTGTATACCCAGGTTTGGCCAGCCAATAATAGTCAATTAGGCATATGCAAGTACTCAAAGAGAGGATACATCAAGTTGGGAATTGAAAGAGTGTTAAATGTTCTTTTGAATTTATTGTTCTGTACTGTCTCTGTACAAGTTCATGTGAATATGAGTTACTAAATTGAGCTTTGCTTATGTCTGTTCATTCACAATCTTTGGTTCACTTGCCAAAAATCACAATAGTTCCGGTTGCAAAAGGAACCGAGACTAAAAAATATTTTTAGTCCCAGTTGAAAAAGGCAACGGCTCTCTAGGATCTTTAATCCCGGTTGGTGTTATCAACCGGGACTAAAGATGATCTTTAGTTCCGGTTAGATTCCTATCAGAACCTGTCAAGACGCCAGGGATCTTTAGTCCCGGTTGGTAACACCAACCGGGACTAAAGATCCTATCTGTTGTCCTCACTAGTATTACCAACTGGGACTAAAGATTATTTTGATTTTTAGTGTCGGCTGATAACATCAACCAGGACTAAAGATGAAGTTTCTTTTTATACTTGTTTTCCTCCTCCAGCCCGAGCCAGCTGCAGTGTCTTCAAACTTTTCGCTTTAGCTGCAGGGGAGGTGTTGCCAATTTTTTTTTAAATTTCTTTCGTGATAATACACAAATCTTTGCTATCTACAAGGTTAGTAACTTTATCCTCTTATGATCTATGGTTATCATTTTGCTTTTTACGGTTAATTTCTATACATTTTTATCTCTAGATTGGTTATGAAAAAATGAAGAGAGAGAAAATTTGTTTGGGAAAATTCTTTTACTAAGCACATTACATTTTGATGAGAGAATTGTTTGGAAAAATAAAGAGGGAGAAAAGTATGCTTAACACATTTCAAACTTGATTATCATACATGGATTCTATTTTGGATTTCACGGCTCCAAGCCACTTGTTGGAATCAAGTCCCACCATCGCTTCCTCATAGGTCTTAGGCTCATCGTTGTCTAACAACAATATATCACGTTGTTCCGCACCTGTGTACCTGTTAGGCGCACGACGTGATCTTTCAGACCTCCGTGGGGCTGGTGTATCTACAACAGGTGGCACAACATCTTGTTCCTCCTATTGTGGTTCCGTGGTAGCTGAAACATTTTCTGGTGTTTCTTTAACTTCTTCAAGATGCACCTTGCTCCCACTAACCCTTCTTGAAAGAAACTCTTTCTTCAAGAAAACACCGTGTCGGGCGACAAACACTTTGCCTTTTTTCGATTATAAAAGTAATATCCCTTAGTTTCCTTAGGATATCCCACAAAGAAGCACTGGTTAGATTTGGGTGTGAGCTTGTTGCACTGTAAACGTTTTACATAAGCCTCACATCCCCAAATTTTGAGAAAAGACAAACTAGGGGGTCACCCTGTCCATATCTCATACGGTGTCTTTTCAACTGATTTAGATGGAACTCTATTTAGTGTGAACGCAGCTGTTTCAAGAGCATATCCCCAGAAGAATAACGGAAGATCACTTTGGCTCATCATGGATCTCACCATGTCCAACAAGGTGCGATTTCTCCATTCGGACACTCAATTCCATCGTGGAGTTCCTAGCGGAGTCAACTGTGGAACAATTCCACAATCTTTCAGATGATTACCAAACTCTTGGCTCAAGTATTCACCTCCACGATCTGATCGTAGAAACTTGATTGTTTTCCCTAAATGATTCTGTACTTCATTCTGGAATTCTTTGAACTTTTCAAAGGATTCGGACTTATGCCTCATTAAGTAGATATAATCATATCTACTAAAGTCATCAGTGAAGGTAATAAAGTACTGATAACCACATACATCAGTATGTACAAGTGCCAACAAGTGATAAACGTGGAGTTTGTATCATTTGGGAGTTGCCTCTCTGTATTAATGTTATATATGAGAGATGCTTGAAGATTCAAAATGTATAATCCATTCATCAATGGTGTATGAAAATAGAACATATCTCTGAGATAAATCGAACAACCATTGTCCATTGATCTAAAATCATATCCTTCCGCTTGCAAACATGAAGCGAAAATAACATTTTGACATAGAGTTGGAACACAATAATAATTATTTAATTCCAAAACTAATCTTGAAGGTAGATGAAGTGGAACAGTGCCGACAGCAACTGTAGCAACGCTTGCTCCATTGCCGACGCGCAGGTTCACCTCGCCCCTTCTCAAGCCTCTACTTCTTCTCATTCCCTGCAACGATTTGCAAATATGAGCTGCTGATCTGGTATCAAATACCCAAGAGTCAGTAGGTGAAGTAGCAAGACTTATGTCTATAACATTAATACCTGAAGCAGAAGTCGCACTTTGCTTTTTTTTAGATCCTCCATGTACTTCTTGCAGTTCCTTTTTCAGTGACCTGTCTCCTTGCAATAGAAGCAAACAACAGCTGATGCCGCCGACCCCTTCTTGCCCTTCTTTGTGTTGGAGGCACTTGCGATCTCATCGGTAGTTAATTTCCTCTTGGTGCAAAGTTTCTTGACAGGTGGTTTGCGCTTAGCCTTCTGCATCATCATCACATGATGACCGTTATTCTGGATACCCTCCTCATTCGTCTTTAGCATCCCATGCAATTCAGCCAAGGTCTTATCCATACTTTTCATGTGATAATTCAATATGAATGGCTCGAAGCACGGAGAGAGCGACTGGAGAATCACATCAGTAGCCAACTCTTGGCTAATGGGAAAACCTAGTTTTTCCAGACTCTCAATGTAGCCAATCATTTTTATCACATGCGGACTGACCGGACTCCCGTCAACAAGCCTGCACGCAAACAGGGACTTTGAGGTGTTGAACCTCTCGGCCCTAGCTTGGTTCTCAAACATGCCATGCAGTCCCTGAATAATAGTGTGAGCATCGCTGCTCTCATATTGCTTCAGAAGCTCAGAGGACATTGTAGCTAGCATGAGACAACTTATGTCTAGGGAATCATTAGTGTGCTTCTCATAAGCACTCCGTGCAGTAGCAGTAGCATTACTAGGCCAATCATCAGGATAGGGTACTTCAAGAACGTACTCCTTACGCTCTTGCTTGAGAACAATTCTCAAGTTGCGATACCAATCCATAAAGTTTGTTCCATTCAATTTTTCTTTCTCGAGAATAGATCGCAAATTAAAGGTACTGGGTGTAGTATTAGATGCCATTTATTCTACAACAGAAAAAGCAAAGTTTAGCACAATGTTTATGCTATGTCTATTGTTAAACAATTTAACATAAGACTCCTATTACGTATTTTACACCTTCCCTATAGGTTACGTATTGGGTAAAGATCCACATGTTAATTAATTTCTAGTGAGCTTTGGCATCACGGTAGAAGATTAATAACATCGGTAAGCAATACCTTGCTAATCACATCTCTATGTGACTCTTGTTGTTGGTGTGGCATCTCCATGCCCCGGCGCCAACCTATGCCCCAAGGCGTAAAACTGTTTTGATAGCCTTGTTAAGTAAACCAAATGCTCCTACTGTATATGTCCGACATATACCCCCTCGTGTTATGATATAGAATGGCACTCTGCTTTGGCAGACCCACCATTGACGAGCATAACGGTGACGGGTGCAACATTTGGAAGGGCATCATTACTACTTAATTTTGCGAGGGGTGCTATCCTATCAAACAAACATATCACATATATGAAAGCAGGTAGAATAGCAATTAATGAAATAGTATGGCCCCCTTCACATGGTGATCTCCATCTCCATGCCGGTGTAGAGGATCTCCATCGTCATCACCGTTCTTCCAAGTGCCGAATGCTTAATTTCTTCAAACTAAGCTACTACTACAGAAGCTCTAATTGAAGATTACATCGACTTGTAGGTCGTGAAAGATTATTACAAGCATTGCACATAAGAAAAAATATTACAGGGATTGCACATATGAAAGAATATTGCAGGCATCACATGCATCTCATACATACAATAGGGCCATACCATCTCAAAGCATTCTCTGTAAAAACAAGTTAGGCGTAGAACGTTTTCTACCTATCGCAGACATACGGTATCGAGACGACCTATAAGGGGGTACGCACACGGCGGTTAGCGGGCGGGGGGTCGAGGGGGAAGCCGCCCCCTCGTGGGCTTCCGGGCAGCGCCCGGAACACCACACGAAATCCGTAGATCCAATCTATAAAATCGCTTACGGAAACCATATCGGCATAATCATATTATGCTATCCCGATATACTATAAAGGGAGATGGTTTGAGTAGGCGCGAGGCAGCAAACAAGGTCAGACTAAGAGACAGCTTCGGCATAATCACATTATATCGTTCTGATTCACTATCAAGGAACGCTATCTCGAACCCAACTCAAACCGAGTTCTATGGATATTGCTTCGACGTAATCACATTACGCCGTTCCGATACACTATCAAGGAACGCAATTACCATCTACTCTCCTCTACAAATCCCATAAAACCGATTGATCTAATCAACCGGTGTGCTAAACTTGTTCTAGATCCAATCTAAAACCCGAACTAAGCAAGATTAGCTCTGATACCACTTAAGGGTTACGCGGAGGCTACGCTAGCTAAAAAAACTTTTCTACCACGCAAACCAGGAACACTTGCAACTAAGGGTCGATAGATCGTTACCGGTTGGAGTAGAGTGCAACGGATTAGCCAATTAGGAGCTATCCGATCCGGAACAGTGTTGGCCGATGACAGTCGATTTGCCGACAGCCGATTCCTGAGAACAGCCGATTCACCAATCAGCTGATTCACCGAGTAACCGATTCGCCGAGTCGTCCGACCGTGCTCGCGCGCCTCGCTCCGATGTGCCGGACCGCAGCCGATTCCACCACAACCGATTCGTAGCCGACGAACAGCACCGCAACGTAGCAGCACCTCTACCGGTATCCACACGTCCGGGGACAGAACACCGAACACCTGTGTGCTAGCACAAGATGCAAGGCTAGGGTTTTGGCTCGAAGGTGGGGAGGGTTTCTGTGGAGATTAATCTCGCCGACTTCTGAAGACACGCGTTATCAGACTGATTCGGTTCCAATTTGCATGCCGCAGCTCTCCAGCCCTCACCCCTTTATATAGAGTTGTCGGTTGGGCCTAGAGGCCCATCGGGACTCTATTTTGAATCGGATCCTATCCGAATCTCATAGAGTTGGTCGGCCGAACTTTGTAAGCCCATAGGACTCTATCTGATCGGATCCCTATCCGATCGAGCCGTATCCAAGTCCAACTCGAATGCTTGTTCTGTCCCCTTAAGCGTGTGACCCTGTAGGTTCAGGTATACTCGGTTTCGGCCCGAGTCGAACTCAGCCGACCATCGGCTCGAGTCCAACTCAGCCGATCTGTCAACAGTGGCGCCTAGCAGCACATGTTGACACCATAGTATACAAGAATATAATATCGACTCTGAACCTGTAATGTGTACACAAATCCTTTGCCTCACGATACCAATTAAGCTATAGGCAAGATGTGTGTCATCCCTTCAATAGCTTAACCATTCACTCGAACTGTATTGGATTATCTGTCTGTTGATTGACTCCTCAATCAACTCGGCATGGCCATGCACTTCCATAATCCATTACCTCGAGGGGCCCAGAGATATCTCTCCAAAGGAGGGGCAAATTCCATCTTGATCATTCACATTCCACTCCATGTTTCATAGCAAACCCGAAGACTACTTTTATAACTACCCAGTTACGGAATAGCGTTTTGTAGTCCCAAAGTAGGCTACTACACATGTTAGAATCCATGATGATCTCAGGTCTATGGACTTTGTACCAACACTACCTGAGACCAACTAGTGGCACATTAATTCCTGTAGTGTCTCATGGTGGGTCTATCCAACAATGTGTTCTCTAACACATGTCCACGTATATTGATTTTGTATCTTCATACCATGATCTATGACACATGATCATCAATCAATAAACATGCCGATCTTAAAATCATATTTGTTCCAATAATGTGATATATGATCAGAGACAATTTAGAAATAGATTCATACATAAAGGTCTCATAAATAAGTCACGTACTTATTGATCAATACAAGATGTCTATTTCATGGAACTGAATAACACTTTATTCATTTATACATAAACATTGACCATGATATCCAACATCTCCGTGTTGCCTCTAGTGCATATCACTAACACCGAGAACACTAGACCGCCGCCAGTCCGCTGCCGTCGTTGTCGTCGTCCCTGTCGCCACCGTGCCGCCGTCTTCTTCTCGCATTCCGAGTTAGTGCACGCGCCGCCGTCTTCTTCCTTTGTGATGCATGGCACCACAAAACCCTAAGCCCTTGTGCCAATGGCGCCATCGTCGTCGTCGCCGCCGCCGCCCGCCGATTTAGCTAGGGTTTATCTAAATGTTTATATTGTGAATGCGATATGATTTTGAATGTGAATGAATTTTGCTTGTGAAGTTTGAATGTGTAAATGGATGTGTGAATTTTGTATGTTTATGTATATGGATTTTGAATGTGTAAATGGACTTTATATATATGGACTGTTGTCGGAGATGCCCGGACCTTCTGTTCTATTTGAAATATGAGTCGAAATAGTTCAGCTCATAAGTCAAGTAGAATGAAACACCTGGGGTCCTAAGAGAGAATTAAGTGAGACATTGCTGGGCCTTTAGCCTTCCAGTCAACTTCAGCCTGAGACGTGCCCGTCAAACCACTCGAAGGCGGCGACCAGATGTGTTACACGTTCAGGAGACTTAACAAAATTGGCTAAAGATCTACAACGTCTCAAATATTCCTAACTCGTACTCGCGTGAATCAAACTCCCAGGATGTGTGCTGGATTCACACTTTCATCACAAGCATGAATATACATAGCAAAATACACTTAAATTGAACAAAACTTAAAGGACTACAACACTTCGATAATTACATAGGCCGACCGGCCAAATTAATATATCAGAGAGCAGCGAACAGCAGTGGCTTACTACCCATTCCACAAGCACACTGACTAGGGGTTTACCCTATTAAGTTCTAATCCTAAAAGGAATAGTCAATTACCCGCATCACTCAAAAGACTAAGTCTATACCTGCAAGCAAAGTGGATATTCCAGTGGCAAGAGTGAGTATATTAATCAAGTTAATGTACTGGCAAGCACCGAGACAAGCCTAACACTCTACATGTACGACATATAATCAAGGAAGGCATAATATGGTTCATTTTAGCGTAAAGCAAGTTTTATTTGCATAAAACACATCCAAATCAGATTTGCTTTCAAATGAAATTTGAGCAAGCAAATTCTTAGCATATGGGCGTCAAAGTGATCATTAATCATGTATAAATATACACCTCATTGCGCTCCATGGCCAGCGAGGAGTTCATTCACAAAATTTAACATGATTTGAAGGAAATTTCAGCATTTAGGAGGAAAAATACAAGTCTATACTCAAAACATATCCACACGTCGCTCATGACCGCGAGCATGGCTAATCGATTAGTTTTATAACTCTGCAGAGTTTGTACACTTTACCCACATGATGTGAATCACTCACATAGAGTGAAACGCTCTAGTTTTGCTCGGTCCCCGTCGGTACCACCATACTCTGCATGTTGAGTATAGACAAGGGTTCACAACGAAGCCTTTACACTACTTAGTTTCTAGCCTTGCACCAGCACGATACGTGTTCTCCCATCCTCGGTATACTAGAAAATATAACCCAAAACCGTCAAGTGGCGTGGCCCCGCCTTAAACTTGACGCCATGGTGGCGGACACGACGGAAACCCACCCACATGGCATAATACCGTTGTATTGGACAGACTTAGTCGCCTAAACTACCACGATGGGGCAAATAGGAAGTTCCTATGGGTTATCCGAACCCATACACACCGGCCTACCGGAGTGCAAGGCTAGTCGCTAGGTAGCTTATTTGACTTGGGCCATCCCATACTGACACATGTGGTTGTACTGTATATGAAATGAACATACGTTGAGTGAAGTCCTTAGGTCAGTCTGGGCACACACTCCCCCTATCGGTGCACAACTAATCACCATATGTGCACCACTTGTGGCCCAAACCTAAAATCCAACTTTTTCACCATTTTATTTGTCAAAACCACAAGTATTCAAGTTCTGTCCAGATTATCTAAAAATAAAATTTTCATGTTTGTGATGAGCCCATTATGATAAGGAAAACATTTTGAGCATGGCTAAGCATTATAGTATTCTAGTGACATCAAAATTTATGATACATGTGTATAGTCATATTCTTCCTAAGGTTAGGAATGAGGGATATGGATATATGTGGGGTTAAGGAGATAATGCAAGTAATAGGAGTTTGTCTAACAAATTCAACAAGATTTTAAGTTATTAGTGTACAATCAACATGCAAGATTTGCAAACATTTTCAATAACCTCCAAAACATGGGATCAATGTGATCAAAGAGAAGGAGGTGGGACTTGCCTGGAAAATGTCAGCATCCTAATCTCTTCTTCACCGTTCAAGCAATCGTTTATAAAAAGTACACATTATGCAATTAAACACCGAAATATACGAAAAATCCAGAATTATTTAAAATGCATGATTTTTGCACATTGAGTAGGTACTGGTCTCTAATGATTTTAAGTGAAATAATTTCTAATTTCTAATTTCTAATTTTTAGAAGTTTTATCAGTATAGGGCTAGGTGATGTTTGGACAGTGTTTCTATAATTTGTCTCCAAAGAGGGGTGTATATAGGTTTCCTAAGGCTAACATTTTTTTCACAATTTTTAGAGCTATTAAGAATTTCCTATGCATTTTACAAGTTATAACGTGCGCTAGGTTTATAACATTCTATATGCACATGTCTTAAGAGTGATAGGTCTAGAGCCCTGTCACTTCTTGACTTGGTCTAGTAAACTGAATACATTTGCTATTCATCCTATTTTAAGGCTACAAGTTTAGATTCTTTTATTGTTTTCCCCATATTTTGCAACTAGAGGGGTTTTATGTCATTGTTTTATTATACTAACCTAGATAGTGTTGTATGAGCTAAGTGCTCTAAATCTTAGTGAGTATGGATGGAGCTTAGTGTTTTTCTCGTCCAACAAGTTTTGATTAGATTTGGTTGGAGCTAATGTGCCTATATATATATGTATACTTATATGTACACAGTACTTTAACTACTATTACTATTACTAGCACCTAGGTTATAGTTGTAATGCTTACGGTTATATTGGGTACATGAGTGGCCATGTTTTATTTTACCTGATGGAAGCTCATTAATTGCTGGTCTTATAGGAACTTGCTTTACTCAAAAAGGTTTAAAAATGAATTTTGTACGAATTTTACATGTTGAAGGGTGCATTAAGTCATTTGTTTCTTATATAAATATTTAGGGTTTTACTACACGAAAGCGTATATTTTTGTTTTATATTTTGAAAGTGTATATTTTGTGAATCTACAGAAATGGAGTTTACTTAAAAAGGAGTTGAGATGAATTTTAAATAAATCTCCAAAATCCAGCTTGCCTAAAGCACATCATTTCACTGAAAATAATTTTAAGATATTTGGTACAAAATGACTATAGGTTTTCATTTTTCCTAAATAGAGAGGGTAAGTTGATGGGTCTACAGAATTTGAGTTTGTCTAAAAATATGTTGAACTGAATTTTCTATGTATTTTATAAGCTTGGGTAAGCTCTATGTGGGGTTTAAATTAGAAGAATTTTCGAGACAAGATTAGTACTGTGAGTGCTAGGTTTCATGTTCCTAAAATAAAGTTCATATCTTTATGCGTTCACGAAATTTGTTCCACTAAAAATGTATTGTAGTTTATTTTATATAGATTATTCAAGTTTGTAAATTTTTCTGTTGAAAATATATTGTTTTAGCTAATTCCCTTTATGTTTTTAATTTAGGAATCCATGGGGTCCACGGGTGTCAATATGTGAAAAGGCCCCTAGAATCTCAGAAATTAACCCACAGTCTAGAGCACGTGGTAATATTTTTTTCATTAAGAGTCCACGAGCTTTTACTTTTTTACATATATATCCATGGGTCCACATGTCATAGTGAGGCATTTTGCAATCTGAACCTTACAAGTTTTAAACTTTCGCTAATTAAAGTCTGAAGCGCCTGCGGCTGTGGGGCCTACGTGTCATGCACTGGTGAGGAGAGGTAGCGGCTGGGGCAGGGCTCGACCGGCCGACGGTCATTGGCGGCAATGTCGACAGCTAACGGCGACACTTCAGAGGGAGCGACCAAGGGTGGAATTGTGCGCAAGAGCCTCGAGCACACGACTTGGCGGTTTCGTCGCCGGTGACGGCCGGAATCAAAAACAGCAACGGTGCAAGTGACGGGGTGGCTCGGCACGTTGGTGCAAGTCGAGCTCCACTTCAATCCACATCACGGGATGCATGCATAAGGGCACAAGGGCATCTAGGAGACTTACTAGGTGTCGCGTGTGGCCCGGAGAGGTTTGTACTTCGGTGGCGGCATGTGGAAAGACCCGCAGGGCGTAATTCTTTGTGTAACCGTCGCTAGCTCACTCCGGCCGAGGGTCCCTCAAAACAAGATATGCACGGGGATGTTCATTGCGAGGGAATGGTTCATGCACGAGGAGTCGACTTGAATCTCACCGGAGAGGTTGAAGCTCCCTGTGGCGGCGGTTGGCCAGAGCCGAAGAAGACAATGCCGATCTCCCTCCACGGTGCACCATTTGTTGGGTTCTTTGAGGGGAAACGGCGAGGGAGTCATGCTGAAGACGGTGACGCATCGCTCCGGCCTTGCCTCCGTCCGTATTGGCCGGAACGCCATCAATCCCGAGCGGTGGCGCCCTGGTGCCGACGGCGAGGGTGACCGCGTTACCATGGTCCGACCTATGTAACATGGGAAACGTAGGGCACGGTGGTGTCAGGCATGGAGAGAAGGGTATGTTCCCATGGTCGGTTCGAGATGACACTCACCGGACCAAGGAGGGAGACCATCGAACACGTGTGGTTGCCAACTAAAAGAGCTTGTTCCCAGCCTCTCCGAGGTGTGCTTTTCCCTGGGAGAGATGACAGTCGCCATGGCGAAGTGGTTTTTCAAATGACGAAGGCCGTGCTGGCAGTGATCGACTCGGTGGCTAGTAGCTGTGCTGACTCGGTGGCTAGCTGCTCATCACTTAGGCTCAAACTATAACATCGGTTGTGGACATTACGAAACCTTTGAATATATTCCTCAACCGATTCCCCTTCTTGCTGTTTAACTGATATCAAATCTGCAAGCTTCAACTCACCAACCCCAGCAAAGAAGTACAGGTGAAACTGCTTTTCAAGATTGGCCCATCCTCTGATAGAGTTTGGTGGCAATGACAAAAACCATGTGAAGGCTGATCCAGTTAAAGACAATGGAAAAAGTCTAACTTTCAGCGCTTCTTCAGTCGATGCCTCCCCACATTGAGCTAGGAATTGGCTAATATATTCCATTGTTGATACGCCATCCTGTCTTGAAAATATGGAGAAATCTGGAACCTTGTATCGGCTTGGAAGCGGAACCCTATCAAACCACTCAGAATATGGCAGTTGATACACAGAAGTTTGATTTTTGGGTTTAATTCCAAACTGCTCCTCCATTACTTTTGCAATCATATCAGCCCAATCTTTTGAAGAATGATACCTTTGAATTTCCTCTAGCCGATATTGTTGTTGTGGCCCTCCATGCTGATATTGATCAACTTGCCTCCCGAGCCAAAATTGCTGTTGTCGATGATGTTGAGATTGCTCACCAATTTGCCCCCTATGCTAATTTCTTAAGGCAATTACCCTGGGAACCATCTTCTTGATCAAACCATGTAATGTACTTATCAAAACTTCAGATTGATCGAACACAGCACGATGAACAATTTTATCAACTATATCCTGAAGCGTCTCATCATCCATTGGCTTGGGAGATTGTTCTTCCTTGGCCTTGACTTCTTTATCAGACATCTTATTGCAATTATCGGTCTGCCGAGCCATGTAAAAAATTGTTGTCAAAACATGGTCCCACCAGGTCTGCCAAAAACATGTTGATGCGAAAAACACACGCTGGCCTGGGAGATCCGCTTAGCTCCAGTGCAGATCCTAAAATTGATGAAGCGTGGGCATGCCAGTTAGTTTGATCCTGCCACTGACAATATATAGAAAACAACGTAACATAAACCAAGATAGTCGAATAGCAAATAGGCCGATAGCCTGATCCCAGCCGATGCCGATGTCAGCCAAAGCAGTTAGGATTTTATTCCATAGGCTGTGTGTTGAGCAAACATCTATAATAGAGGCGATCGGCTGACGATAACATGATGATAAAATAAACATTGATCTGAACATTGAAGCATACATCGGCTGGAGATCCAATGGCATAAAATCCGACAGATAAACAATGATCAATGAATGCTCTGTTGTCATCGCCTAAAAACCAACTTATATGCAATCCTTACAAGCCGATGCAACGTCCATGAGAAATAAGCTTTGCCTTATCGGCTTAAGACGGAGATTATACGTATTCATAGCATAGCCAATGCCATGTCCAGATAACTCACCGGCTGAAACTCCAATGAAACCCTTAGTGGCAGCCAACAGGCAGGCTAGAGATTACGTTTCTAATCATGACTTAGTAGGTCAAACTGAACTAATGCAACACTAAGTATGAAAAGAAACGTAATATCTAGACAATCAAGCCCTTTACTGATTATCGGGATGGTAGATGCCTAAGCTAATCTAATCTAGTACATAATTTAGCCGGTACCGGTAAAAACCCTAAAGCGAGAGACAACCGATAAACCTAAATTGAGATACCAGGACTAGATCAAAAGAGACATTTGATAATTAGGAACGCAAATATGTTAACCAAACCGGAGCAGTCCAATAGATCGAATGTACTGCTGCAGCCTTGGATGACGCCGACATAGCCAATACAATTGCTTGGGCCGACAGAACACTGGACTTATGTCACTTCCCACTAAAATTATGTCTTTAATAGATCATGGAGAAAATTGTAATGTAAATATGAACCAAAATTTTTCCTAGAGAGTTATGACTAGTTTGGTTTTGTGCAAATAAGAAGAGTTGCATATGCAGATTAGAGACATATTTCTCACTTAAAAATTTAAACAAAAAGGGGTTTAAGGAAAAATTTAGAAAATACCCAAGAATATGAGAAGGACATTGAGCAATCACATAAAAGATTTAGAAACACACTATAAAGTTGGAAAATATGTATTGGATCAAAGTCTAGACTTAGCCCTATGAAAATTCTCTAAGTGTCCAGTCTGACAAACTGTGCTCTGGAGCTAACTTTGGATTAATGCCAAAAATAATCTAGTTTAGAACATGCTTTACAAATTTTCCATTGGGGCACCATCCCCGAATCGGCCTAGAAATCTATTTAAACAGAGCCTAAAGTGCTAAACTCAACATTGCGCCCAGACTTAGAAAATTTTTGGGATTCAACTCCTCTTCGTTTCCCTCTCTGACAAGTGAGCCCAACTGCCAGTGGGACCACGGAGTCAGCCTCACAATCTTTTGCCACGAGCCCACGTGCTAGAATGCGCGTGCCACGCACCGGGGCACGCGTCGGCCGCGGCGGCGCCCTCGCCTCTCCTCCATCGTCGACGACCGGATAAAAGCTTGACCGACCGACTGTAGCTGTTTTTCTCTCACTCTTGTTGCGTTCCACGAAGAAGCGAAGGCTGTCCACCTCGAGAGCACCAAGAACACTCAAAGAAACCTCACCGCCGGCAAGCGAAGATCCAACCGCATTCAACGCACGGTGAACTACTTCCTTGAGCAATGCGTGTTCCCACATCCTAGTTCCCTACTCTCTCTGATGACCCATTTTCATTCAAAATGGTGTAGCCGATGACCGGGAATGCCACCATGCCGAACCAAGGAAACGGCACGTTCTGTGTCGATCGCTGCCGTGAGCTCGCTCGTTGCCAACTTTCCACGACAAACCTCTGGCCAAATCCTCTCGCCACCTTGTTACCCGATGCCTAACATTGGTTTAAATCAAAGGAATCGCTGTGAATCGCTCTATGGAGGAAATGCCCCTTTTCTTCCCCAACTCTGACCGCCACCGTCAAACTCCGATTCTTCCTTCTCTGGTAAGCCATAGCTAGATTCCCTTCGTTTCAAGCATCACTAGCACCTCCTTAACAAGGGCCCACATCCCTTTTTCGTAGCCAAGCACCAAGATGCTATGCCGACGATCAACTAAAGTGAAGACCGTCGCTTCAGGATGTTGCACGGTGCCACCTCCATCCGAGCCACGCGAACCCCACGTTTGCTCGGTAATACACTCTGAGACTCCTAGAAGCTCGACCTTGCACATGCACAAATGAAATCACACTTGAACACCACATGCACGATCTTCCCGAACCACAGCACTGCCCCCTCCATCGTCGATGACCATTCCGACCACGGTAGTGTGTCAGAGAACCACCGATAGCTTTGGCGTAAACTGTACTATATTTTCTCTTTTGGTCGCGACCGCTGACCGGCCGCCGTTCGCCACTGGTGCCGGCGAGAAAGTCATCGCGCGCCGCTGCCCTGTTCCCTCTTTACACTGAGCCATCGATTGTTGGGACCCACTCGGTCAGGCGCCATCGAGCCGTTTAAACGCTCAGCCGACGCTGACATGTAGGGTCCACACGGATTAAAGGGAAAAGGTTAAATCCGAGAAGAAATTTTTCAACAGAGAAAGAACCTAAGTTTGGAAATTCATATAAAATAGAATATGGCACATTTTAACTTGGAACAAATTTTGTTAGATCCACAAGATTATAAACTTTAGTACTATGGAATAAAAACAACTACACACAGTAGGAAGTTTATTTATAAAAATTATCTTTATGAACCTAGCAAAAAAGGTATGATTAACTTATAAAAATCATAGGAAAATCATCCTAGCTCCGAATGAGGTGAACCAAAATTCTGTAGAACCAGCAAAAGATGTACTTTATTTTAAAATTGTGAAACTAGGCACCTTGTGTAACAAATAGGCCACTTAGGAGATTATTAAGGTAAAGAGTTATTCTTGTGCACTTCAATTCCCAAAAATTATAGAGACCTCATCCTAACTCCTAAAATTCAAACCAAATTTGTTAGGACCACATCCCTTTGTTTTAATGACTAAAAATATTTGACATACCAGCAAGCGTAGGATCGATAAAGACCAAACAAACCTACCGAGTGGGGTGAATGGTAGGAAAAACCAAAAACCCAAATCTTTTGCGAAAATAAAGATATGAATGAAACCAATCTACAAAACAAAACGAACCGAACCTGTTGAAGCCGCCGCCGGTCACACCGCAGTATACCGTCCGGTCAGACCGCCCCTCCTGGCCGGTCAGACCGTCGACTAGCCTCCGGTTGAACCGCCGCCACAGCCCGTCGGTCAGACCGCGCGCACACCTACGGTCAGACCGTCGGGATCCAGAAAACACCGGTAGATGAACTCTTGAAGAAGTAGATCAAACTATTTCAACTTTATTGCATCTAAAAGTGTTTACAAAGTGCAACAACAGCTCTCCTTGCCAAAATGTCGACCTAACTTGAAACCCTAGCTATTCTCTCAAATTTCTCTCTCGAAAATCGATATCTAGGAGGCACACCCTCCCTCTCTATTTGTACATGCAGTAGGTCCACGAATTCCTCACCAATTAGGTCTCCTAATCCTCATTGGAAACCCTCTCTTGCAAGCTACAAACTCATCTCTTTCCTTATCTCAATCAATCTTCCCGAATTCGGACTCCTTTCCAAATTCGACTCCACTTTCCATACGCACACGATTCCTCTCGTATACCATATGGATTCTCCACCTTCCATGTGCATTATCCTCTAGCTTTTTAGTATCGCACGTGATCTCTTGATCCCTGGACGTCCACTTCTCCCAAGTTGACTCCGATCCATCATCGGCAATACTATACGAGGCCTCAAGTTATACCTGCACATATATGACAAAGAAAACATATTCCGAGCACAAGTTTGTCAAAACTTGACTCGCATTAGCTTGTCCACAGTAACCATACACATGTGAACCATCTAGAAGTCAAATCCACAAAGAAACAATCCAAAACCAAGAAATCAAACCAAAACCGAAGTCTGCCAGTCAGACCGTGCCGGTCTGACCGACTGTTATTCGGAGTCCGACCATGAACCGAAGTCGGTCTGACCGACTGTGAGTCAGACTCGACCGGTCTGACCGTGCACACACCTCCGGTCAGACCATGCACATCCAACGGTCTCATCGACGTGTCTTGCTGGTCTAACCGCCACACAAAATATCCATATAAAATATCAAAGCACAAATCCAATGTTTCATCACATAAAATATAAATCAAACACATTTGATTCAACAATCTCCCCTTTGATGAAACCATTGGCAAACCTAACAAAATCAATTGGTTTGTGATGTTTTGTGAAGCAACCCAAAAAGCATTTCTAATGCAAGAAAATTCTTTGAATATGAAAATCATGCACAATCTGTTCCCTTGTTCTCCCCTTTTGTCAATGAGTTCATCAGTTGTAAGCATGGAAGAGCTTTGCATTATATCAAAAGTAACTCAAGTACATGTTTTGCAATAACGGGGTAGAAAAAGTGACTAGCTAATTAACAAGCATGCGCTAGAGTAAAAACATGAACCTAAAACATTACGGTTAAGATCAATTCAACATTAATGATTCATTATTTCAACGATTTAAAATGCAACATATTCACAAGTGCAAAGACTGAAAGAAAACCCCAAGTATATGTACTTATGACATTGATACTCTTTCTCAAATAAATTCCTTCTCCAAAAATAACCAAGAGAACTTTTAGCTCTTTATTTTTGAACCTTTTTCTCTCAATTATTGTGGGTACGTCCTTGTCGTCAAGACTGTTTCCAAGGATTCGGCACCTTTTTTTATCTCACCGCAAATACGTCCTTGTCGTCAAAACTGTTTCTAAGGATTCGGTATTCATTTTTTTCTCTCATATAAATAAGCATTTATGTACTCTTGCAATGATTGGAACGGAAAGATTAATATGATGAATAACAACTCATAAGGCATATATAAAAGCATTAATCATTCAAACTAAGCACTTTGCTTCCATATTGCATATTTCATTAATTCAAGTAAAAGAATTATGTGTCATATATCATATCACTTAAAAACAATATCAAAGGCTCATATAATTACTAAAATGCACACAAGATAATATAGTAATCAAATTATCTAATAGGCATTGCTAGCAAACACTAGAATATACTAAAGATATAAATCTTCCACCTTTTATTTTCTTTTTCTTTTTATTTTTTTATCACACCATGCATGAATTAAAAACATGAATGCAAAAGAAAAGCAAATATGCATACAACAAAGAGCCAACAACTCTCCCCTCAATTGATGCCAAAAGGATGAATAACACCTAATTCTCCCTAAGAAAAGCAAAACGAGAAGAATCCAACGGTTTGTTGAAAATATCTGCGAGTTGCAACTTTGTATCCACAAATTTCAATTCAATATCTCCCTTTTCGACATGATCTCTCAAAAAGTGAAAGCGAATGTCAATGTGCTTGGTACGTGAGTGTTGTATAGGGTTCTTAGCAATATTAACAGCACTAGTATTATCACAAAAGGGAATAAGCCAAAGTAAGACAATAATCTCTCAAGGTTGAAATAAGCCAAAGAATCTAAAAACAACAACTAGCAGAGCAACATATTCGGACTCGCAGTTGATTGAGCAACATTTGATTGTTTTCGAGAAGCCCATGAAATCAAAGAAGTACCAAGAAAAGACATGTACCACTAGTACTCTTTCTTCACATTCCGCAACCTCCAAAATCCGCATCGAATAACCACTAAGGCACATGGAAGAAGAAGTAGAATACCAAATCCAAAATCAAGAGTATGTTTCAAATACCTCATGATGCGTTTCACAGCTTGATGATGCGAGGCCCTTGGAGAAGCTTGAAATCGAGCACACAAACGCACAACAAATTGTATGTCCGGCCTTGAAGCAAGTGAGGTAGAGTAACGAATCAATCATGCTCCTATATTCCTTTTGGTTCATAACTTGACCATCTTCATCGGGGTCCAAAATAGTAGCGTAGTCAACGGCTTGTAGTCGTCCGTTTTGAAGCGTCGTAGAAGATCCTTGGTGTACTTTTTTGATAGATAAACGTACTTTGAGGTGTTTTCTTAATTTGCAATCCCAAAAAGTAAGTCAATTCACCCATCATGCTCATCTCAAATTCCCTGCGCATTGTCTTAGCAAACTCCAGGACCAAAGTGTGAGATGAACAACCAAAGATGATATCATCCACATAAATCCGAACAAATAGTAGATCATCACCATGCTTCGAACAAAGAGAGTTTTATCAATTTTTCCCATTGTAAAGCCTTTTGCAAGTAAAATTTTTTAAGTCTATCATACCAGCTCTAGGTGCTTGTTTCAAACCATACAATGCTTTTGACAAACAAAAAACATGGTTAGGAAAATCAGGATTTTCAAAACCGGTGGTTGTTTTACATAAACTTTCTCCTGTATGTAACCATTAAGAAAAGCACTTTTAACATCCATTTGAAAAAACTTAAAACCTTTTGAAAGAAAAGCCAACAAAAGTCTAATTGCCTCAATCCTAGCAACGGGAGCGAAGCCTCATCATAATCCAACCCTTCCATTTGAGTAAAACTATGAGCAACAAGTCTAGCTTTGTTTCCAACAATTAACCCATCCTCATTCTGTTTATTCATGAAAACCCATTTAGTTCCAATAATATTATGATTAACGGGAGGTTAAACCAAAAACCGACTTTGTTTCTTTCAAAATTCTCAAGTTCTTCATGCATGGCGTTAATCCACGATTCGTCGTTAGTGCATGAGTAACATCTTTGGGTTCAAAATTAGAAATAAAAGCAAAATTTGCATGAAAATCATGATTTGTTACCTTAGACCTTGTAGTACGTTCACTCAAATTACCTATTATCTGTTCCGGAGGATGTCGTCGTTCAATATAAAGTGGAGCACTTATATCTCGAAGTTTGTTCATCTTTTGTAGCTTGTTCTAACGAAGTTGAAGCTTACGGGGTCTATTAGCATCATTACCCGAAGCTCCCGAAGAACCACTCGCCGGTCTAACCGCTCCTGCACGTGGTCGACCGTCGATGTGCCATCGGTCCGGCGGGTGCCATGCCGGTAGTCGACCGGCCGTTGCATCCTCGTCATCTTCGTCATCGCTTTGCACAAAAATATCCTCCCCCTGAACCTGTGATAGGGTACCTAAAATTTTGGGTCTAGTCCCTCGACTAGCCTCATCAAAGTGACTTCGCAAGTCTCAACAATTTTACTAGTTCCCAAAATAAGTATGCGGTAACCACGTGAATGCGTAGAGTATCCTAACATAAGTCCATCAAAAGAGCGAGATTCAAATTTATCCAAATTTCTAGATTTGAGCACAAAACATTTACATCCAGAAACACGCAAGTGAGAAATCTTCGGTGAGTGTCCAAAGCGAAGCTCATAAGAAGTTTTTCCAAGTTTAGATCTCAGGAAAACATGATTAGAAATATAACAAGCGGTGTTAATAGCTTCAGCCCAAAATTTTCTAGGAGTAGAGTATTCATCAAGCATAGTCCTAGCCATTTCAACCAATGAACGATTTTTCTTTCAACAACACCGTTTTGTTGAGGAACCCGAGGAGACGAAAACGATGTTCAAGACCTTTTTCATCACAAAACATTTCAAAAGAAGCATTTTTAAACTCACCACCATTATCACTTAGAATAGTTCTCAAAGATTTTGGAAACTCAAGAGCCAAACAAAGATACAAACTTTTAAAGTGTTCGAAAGCTTCATCCTTAGTTGCCACAAAATAAACCCAAGAATATCGAGAAAAATCATCAACAATAACCAACACATACCACTTTCCTCCAATGGATTGCACTCTAGCTGGACCAATAGTGTCATGTTTAACAGTTGTCCTGGTGCATCCGTCATCACAAAAAATATCGGAGTATGCGAAGAAGCAACCATTTTAGCATGACGACATGGCAAACAAACCAAATAAAGATCTTTCTTAAGTTTAGGCAAACCTCGAACAAGATCCGAACCACTAATACTAGTGAGATGATCAAAGCCAACATGTCCAAGTCTACAATGCAAAAACATCACATCTTTTGAAAATTTTGCAACAAGACATGTAACTTCAGAGGAAATGCTATTTTCAAGATCCGCTTTAAAAACTCTTCCCTATCGAGAAACATTAAGCACAACATCACCAAAAGAATTAAAAACTTTACTTCCACTTCTCTTAAAAAGTACATCAAAGTCTTCATCCACATTTGAGAAACGGAGAGCAAGTTGTACTTCAAATTTTCAATGAAAGCGACACTATTCAATTTAAACTTGTTAGTTACCTTGATATATCCAGTTGCAGTGATCGTGCTAATAGAAGCATCGCCGAAGATGATTGAATCCTTCTTTGATGCCTTTACGAGGGAGTATAACCAACTTTTATCACCGATCATGTGTCGCGAACAACTAGAATCAACGATCCACACGTTCTCCCTCCTTGCCAAAAGAGCCTACACACAAGCAGATGTCGAAGCCTCAGTACTGGGGTTAGATAATAAAAATTTGGGGATCTAGTACTGAGACACATGACTAGAACCAACAGGAATATGACCAGTAGAAAATTCAACACGTTTCCCATTAGAAAAGTTAGCCCGAGGCTGGTCTGACTGCCGCTGTATTTGCGGTTTGACCGAAGACTTTACACCGGTCTAACCTATGGTATAGCACCGGTCTGACCGGGTATAGTTTCGGTATGACCGGGTATGGCACCGGTTTGACTGACGGTCCATCTGCGGTCTGACCGCCTGCCTCGAGGGAAAAGCCGATTTTTGCCACCTTAGTTTTGCAAAAGCTGCCTCCCGGTCCTTTTTCTGTTTTCTAGCAAGTCTAAAACAGAAACCAACAATATGTCCATGTTTTCCACAAAATGAACAAGTGTATTTCTCATGATTATTAGAAGCACAAGTAGAAACAGATGGTTTAGCAAATGTATAGCAACAAGAGGTTTTGCAATCACGGTATTAGTTTTGGAAGATGATGCATTCAAAGAAGTCATGATGCCACCAGATTTAAAAACAATGGGTTTAGGATCTGGTTTAGTCAAAATTTCACCTCTCTCAGTTATACTCAAAACAACAGGGGGATGCCTAGAAAAGTGAATATAGGGATCAAAACCTAAACCACGGTTGTCTGTGCTAACCTTTGATTGATCCAAAATCATGTTGAGATTCTTTTACCATCGAAAAACGTTGCAAAGAACTTTTTAAGTAAGAAATCTCTTGAGTCAAAGTAGCACAATTTTTGTAAGCATCCAAAAGACCTTTCTATTTTCTACAAGTTTGACAAGAAAGCACTTCATCTTGCTTAACTGTTTCTTCCATATGCCTAACACGACCTAAGGCATCTTTTAATTTCAATTTATTAGAAAGACATGATGAGCAAGGTTTTGCACTAGATTGTTTCAACCTTTTAGCGCTAATTGCATTAAATATAGAGCTAGCAAACAAGGCAACCTCGACATTTCTTCAAAGCTCCTTTTGTTAAAAACAATTCATTAGTCAATCTAGTGTTCATGGCAAAGCTAAGAGCAAGAAAAGATTCAAACGTTCTAGATTTCTTAGATTCAGCATCAAGCTTTTTGTAAGTAGTTAAATTAACTTCTCTAATGAATTAATCTCAGCAAATAAAACTTCACATGATTTGCAGTCATCATCCGAAGCAAGAGATTTTAGTCTATTATTTTCAGTTTTAAGAGAATCAATAACTACTTCATGTTGACTAATCTTCTTTTCAAATTTAGAAATCTTGTAACCAAGTCTAACAATCACATCTTGAAGATATTCAATACTAGGAGCATTTATTACCTCATTTTCTTCATCGGAATTTTTAGTACTCTTTTCCATGAGACGAACTCCGTGAATGCTCTTCCCTTTGTCTTCATCATCATTATCGAGTACTCAACATCATTTGGATCCTTGGACGGCCAAAAGCTTCATCCAAGGCTTTCTCGGTACTACTTCCTCATCTTCTTGTTCTTGGCATGCTTCTTGTTCGCTTAGCGCCCTTAGATCCATCTTGAGTTTTTTCTTCCGTGTACCTTTTTCAGCCTTGGGAAATTGGGAGCGGATGTGTCCTCGTTGTCCACACCAAAACACGGATTGGTCCTCGTCTTCTCCTAGACCCGACATTATTCATAGCTCGAGAAATTCGATTAGCAAGCGATACCAAGTCCTTCTCACCGATTTCCTCCAGGTTGATCATCGGACATGGCAGAGAAAGACGCAAACATCGAATGTGAAGTAGAATCGAAGAAGACACCAAAGCGGAATATTTTGCATCGAGTCCTTTTAGAAAGAATGTTCATCTCATAAGTTTTCAATTTAGTATAAATAACATCCAAAGTCAAAGTGTCCATATCACAGATTCTGAATTGAAGTAACCTTAACATCCCAAATCTTCATATCAAGACCATTCATAAAACAACGAGCAACCTCAGACTTAGAATAATTAGCATCATAAGAAGAATCAACAGATCTAAGATTACTCAAAATTTTGTTAGAGCGGCCCAGATAATCATCCTAAGACTCCCCATGTGTCATCTCACATTTGATGTACTCCTTTTTGAAAACGTCTTTCTGCAACTCTTTAATGTTTGAAGATCCAGTATGAAAATCATTCAAAGCCTTCCAAATATCAGTAGCAGTATCAAGATGTGAAACACGATCAAAGTCGAAGCGAGAAATTGCATTAAGAATAATATTTCGAGCTTTGCAATTATTTTCAAAATCTAATTTGAGAACAAGAGTATCAATGAGTTCAGGGATGTCATAAGATTGTGAAACTTTTAGCCAAATGTCATATCCTTGAGATGTTACGTAAGATTCCATCATTGTCTTCCAATAATCAAAATAGGTTCCATTGAAAACATGAGTTTTATATGAAAACTTTTCAGCCATGGCAAAAGATCAGAAAAGCAAATCAAGAACGAGACTCTGATACCACTTGTAGGATCGATCAAGACCAAACAAACCTACTAGAGGGGGGTGAATGGTAGGGAAAACCAAAAACCCAAATCTTTTGCAGAATTAAACATACGAATGAAACTGATGTACAAAACAAAACGAACCGAAACTGTTGAAGCCGCCACTGGTCACACCGCAGTATACCGTCCGGTCGGACCGCCGACTAGCCTCGGTTGAACCGCCGCCGCAACCCATCGGTCGACGCGCGCACACCTACGGTCGACCTTCGGGATCCGAAAACACCGGTAGATGAACTATTGAAGATGTAGATCAAACTATGTCAACTTTATTGCATCTAAAATTGTTTACAAAGTGCAATAACATCACTCCTCACCAAAATCTCTACCTAACTTGAAACCCTAGCTATTCTCTCAAATTTCTCTCTTGAAAATTGATATCTAGGTGGCACACCCTCCCTCTCTATTTATACATGCAAGTAGGTCCACGAATTCCTTACCAATTAGGACTCCTAATCCTCATAGGAAACCCTCTCTTGCCAGCTACAAACTCATCTCTTTCCTTATCTCAATCGATGTTCCCGAATTCGGACCCCTTTCCAAATTCGACTCATCTTTTCATACGCACACGATTCCTCTCGTATACCATATGGATTCTCCACCTTCCATGTGCATTATCCTCTAGCATTTTAGTATCCCACGTGATCTCTTGATCCTTGGACATCCACTTCTCCCAAGTCGACTCTAATCCATCACCGGCAATACTATACGAGACCTCAAGTTATACCCGCACATATATGACAAAGAAACCATATTTCGAGCATAAGTTTGTCTAAACTTGACTCACATTAGCTTGTCAACAGTAACCATACGAATATGAACCATCTAGAAGTCAAATCCACAAAGAAACAATCCAAAACCGTGAAATCAAACCAAAACTAAAGTCCGCGGTCGAGACCATGCTGGTCTCCGACCGACCGTGATTCATAGTCCGACTGCGAACCGAAGTTGGTCCGACGGACTTTGAGTCGGACTCGACCGGTCTGACCGTGTACACACCTTCGGTTGGACCGTGCGCATCCACCGGTCGACCGGCGTGTCCGGCCGGTCTAACCGCCACACAAAATATCACACATAAAATATCAAAGCACAAATCCAATGTTTCATCACATAAAATATAAATTACACACATTTGAGTCAACAGCAACCCTATAGGTTAGCCTTGAACAAATTTAAGAAGCACATAGCTATACCTAGACCTACAAAAGATTATATAGAAGCTTCCACTTTGGTAGGGAAATAATGAAATAAAAACCTTACTTAGGAAAGATAATCGAAACTAGACATTTTCATTTCATATGCATTCATTTTAGATCATGAAAGTTTTCATAAATACCTATAATATGAAATTGTTGTATGTATGCATTAGACGAACCGCCGACATTTTTCAAAGATCCCTCGTATTTGAATGAGCAAGAGGAAGGAGAACCAGGCAAGTCCTACCTCCCCTTTGAACACTTTGATCCCAAATTTTTGGAGGTTATTTCAAAATGGTTGGGAACTATGGATGATGTTTGATTATAATGACACTAAAATCTTGAGCAAAATGTTTAGTACAACTTCCTATGTTGCATGCCACCTCAAACTCCTCATAATACCTTAGCCTAATTCCTAACCCTAGGAATGATTAAGATGCTAATATGTGGTTGAAAATCTGAAACCCTGGATGATTTACCCTTATGCTTACTATTGTCTGTAGTGTCATTTTCCCATGATTATTGGGCAAAATATCTAAGCTTTGTTTTAAAAATTATCTTCCAAAAATTATGTTATGATAAAAATATTACTTGTGAAAAATGTGAATTTCAAGTTTGGGCCGCAAGTTGTATACATATGATGACTAGTTGTGTACCGATAGGGGGAGTGTGTGCCCATACTACCCTAAGAACCTCACTCAACGTATGTTCATCTCGAATACAGTACAGCCACATGTGCTAGTATGGGATAGCCCTAGCTTAGTATACTGTTTGTGGTTTAGCCTTACATTTAGGTAGGCCAAAGTGTATGAGTTCATATAACTCAGAGGAGCTTTCTTTATGCACTGATGTGGTAGTTTAGGTGACTAAGTCTGTCCAATGCAACGGTATTGTGCCACGTGGGTGGGTTCCTGTCGTGTCCGCCCTCACAGCGTTAAGTTTAAGGCATGGGCCCGCCACTTAGCGGTTCTATGTTGTACTTTCAAAATGGTATAGGATGGAGGAAACACATATCGTGCTGGTGTAAGGTTAAATCACGAATATTAGAAGGACTTTGTTGTGTGTAATAAATTGGATACTTATGTATCACGTGCCATGCTTTCCATGATTAGTATGACACATCATGTGCGTAAAGTGTACACACTCTGCAGAGTTAAAACTAATCGATTAGCCATGCTCACGGTTACGAGCGTTGTGTGAATATGTTGTGAGTATAGATTTGTGTTTTTAACAACTTTTTTACAAGTTCATTGTAGAGTGCTCAAAGTTGATGATTAATCATAGTTTAGACCTTTGCTGCCCTGAAATGCGAAGGAAAGATGATGATTACTTACGTATATTCCCTTTGCTGCCCTGGAATGCAAAGTGGAACTATTTCATATACATGGCTATCTACTAAATGCCCAATTTAGCAAAGTACCTGCTGGCAGAAATTTATTTGAGATAATCTGAAATTTTGCAATGGGGCTTACTAAATTAAACTTGATTTGCGCTAAAAGAACCTATTATGAGCTTTCTTTGATAATGCCATACATGTAGCGCTTAGGTTTGATGGTGTCTTGCCAGAACAATTCGTTGTACTGACACTTGTTTGTATATCTATTTCTTGGTTTTTTGCATAGACATGATTGCAGGAGAATTTCCTCCTGAGGAGGATGAAATCGCCGAGGAAATTCTGTTCTTCCAGGATGGTTCATTCTAGGGCACCCCCTAGTCAGTTGAATAAAAGATCCATAGGGTAGAAGAATGCTTCCGCGAGTCATTGATTATCTATGTGTATATTTGGCCTGACGGCCCTATGTATCTACGAATTTTAATGTTGTACTTACTAGTGTAGTAGGTTGAACTCGTGAACTTAGTGATTAGTGTGTTCCTTTTGATAGGATCATATTAATCATGAGTATGAGTTAAAGATAATTGAGACAATGTAGATCTTTAGCCAATTGATGTCAAGTCTCCTCGTTGTGTAACACATCTGATCGCCGCCATCGAGTGGTTTGACGGGCACAACCCAGGCTGGAGTTGACTGGCACGCTAAAGGCTCAGCAATATCTCAAATATCTCTCTCTCGGAGCATCGGACATCTTAATATGCTTATGGGAAGAATTGATGTGCTCTATTCCTCCCTTAAAATAAATAAGAGACCCGGAAGCGTCCCGACAACTTACCCCTTCGCCAAAGATCGAAGCTGATGCCGCCCCGCGTCAGGTGCAAAATTCCGCTGGATGATAAAGTAGAAAAGGTAAAAGGTGGTGACGCGCCAATTGTATTGATCGTGAGATTATTTACATGAACCTCGAGCTCACATATTTATACCTGGGCTAACAAAGATCCTAACAGATTACAAATCAAACTTTCCTAAAGATAAAAGGAAACAAACCGAGACGTTATTAGACACTAACACACTTTCCTAAGGATAAAATAGAAAGCTAACAAACCCTTCCTAATTAATAGATATAATTGCCTTCTTGGGACTCTATCCATGTATGGCAATCCTTATGAAGCACATTAATCTGATTTGATAGCAATCCCAATCTAATCTTACCGGAATCGACTACATCGGCTTACCCTGTCCGATTCAGCATCAGCCAACGAACTCCTTAGCCGATTCGGTATCAGCCAATACGAACCTTGGACCGACGGGGATTCCAGGGCTTACCAAATTTTGGCGTTAACACATGCCCTCCAGTTTTGGAGTGTGAGAAGTCATGCTTGAAAATTATCCTTTCCTTGATCGCCCCAAAACTGATTCTTCTCTTTTTCTTGACATCGGCTCTCGTAAGCCGATACTTTCTGTATTAGATGAGCCAGGCTATCAAACTCATGAAAGAAAACCCTATCTTTGATAGCAGCTGACAACCCCTGAAATGCGAGATCTGCTAGCTGCTCATCACTTAGGCTCAAACTATAACATCGGCTGTGGACATTACGAAACCTTTGAATATATTCCTCGGACGATTCCCCTTCTTGCTATTTAACTGATATCAAATCTGCAAGCTTCAACTCACCTGCCCCAGCAAAGAAGTACAGGTGAAATTGCTTCTCAAGATTAGCCCATCCTCTGATAGAGTTTGGTGGCAATGATGAAAACCAAGTGAAGGCCGATCCAGTTAAAGACAATAGAAAAGTCTAACTTTCGAGCTTCTTCACCGATGCCTCCCCACATTGAGCTAAGAATCGGCTAATATGTTCCATTGTCGATAGGCCATCCTGTCCTGAAAACATGGAGAAATCTGGAACCTTGTATCGGCTTGGAAGCGAAACCCTATCACCACTCAGTATATGGCAGTCGATACACAGAAGTTAGATTTTTGGGTTTAATTCCAAACTGCTCCTCCATTACTTTTGCAATCATATCAGCCCAATCTTCTAAAGAATGATAGCCTTGAATTTCCTCTAGCCGATACTATTGTTGTGGGCCTCCAAGCTGATATTGATCAACTTGCCTGTGGACCCCCGTCTTTGGAACGGGAATCTTCCGTGTTCTTAGTACCATTTCCCTGGATCATGTAGTTGGTACCCACGAAATAAAGTACTGAATAATCTGGTGCACATGCACGAATAGTCTTACAACGAAATTATTACAACGATAGGCCCGAAGGCAATGTTCACCACACTGGACCTCATGGTCCGGATACAACACAAAAGCAGAAATTAGATACGGCAGCGGAATAGAGGCAGCGGCATGTCAGTTGCCACAGGCAACGACCGGGGCTAAGACCTAGCAAGCGCCATCAGCTTCTTTGCCCTCCTGGTAGTAAGCTTAAGGATCCTCCGATTCTTCATTCTCACCATCTGAAGGTTTGTGCGTATAGCAAGGGTGAGTACCAACCGTACTCAGCAAGCCAACACGGAAGTGATGCATATGACAGGGTTATTCAAGGAATGGCTGGAGCTCTTTTGCATAAAGCAAATTTTCACAAATCTTTTCACTAGCCTAACAACTAGCCAAGTCCAGTTTTAGTGCCATAGTTCATTAATTTGGCGACGGTTCTGTCTACCATCCATCGTGATTCCAAGGATGGCTTCCCGCCTCCGATTCGTCATGGTTTTCTGGGAGTCATCCCTTCTCGCATCTCGAGAAGTTGATCCACCAGCGAATGAAATCATCATGCAAACCCATCACAAGCAGTTTTAAGTTTAAAGTCTAGGCAAGCGAAAGTCTTGTCACGATGCTCGATATCCGCGAGCACGGCTATTCGAATAGATTGATTCATTCACATTGCGGTGGATGTACACTTTACCCGTACTCCGCGACGCCCAACAAATGAGCCTACGTCCCAACACATGAGACGGTCACGGCAAAGCCTTTCGATAACCTCACTTTGGCGCACCCGCTCCATGAACTTAAGCCCCATGCACTCTAGCCGTCATTTTCTAGCGGTGAGAGGAGTTCGCGCACCCGGGTAAGGGAAAACTTCCTCAATCTTTAAGTTCAATTAATATCGATTTAATTCCACCAACCACAACATAGGCTGCAGCCTCATCCTTATCACACAAACCACATCATAAAGAACCATCTATGCAAGGATACCGCTCCGCTCGGCTATCTAGTCAGCCTAGGTCTATACCCATTCGAGAAGTACGGTTGTACTGGCTCGTTTCCCCGCTATCTCATGGCTCGGTCCTTAATTGACCAGGGTCGGCACTTGCCTTTTTCGGAATCCACCCAAATCATCCGGCCGCCCCAGTCTAAAACATTTGTATAGTACTTTCAATTTTCAACAAACTTAGTTCATCAATCTCATGGCCATGTGGCGCTCATGTCTCCACAGGCCGCATCTCAACTACCTTCCCTAAGATAGTAGCCCAAGCACAAAGCTTCTTTGTAAAATCATGAGTATGCAAGGATCTAGTATAAGCAGGGCTAAGCATTTTTACCGAAGTTAGCCTCCGGTCATATCACATCGAAGGTTACAAAGAATAATTCTAAAGGTAATCAATATCAAAGCAGGGTATACCAAGCATAGGTACTCATTCGTGTATAGCATGCAATTTGTAATTGAAATCAACATTGTTTTGTAAAGTAGGATCAATATGTTCAAAGAGTGTGTTGACTTGCCTTGCTCGCACGCTTGTGGAGTGATGTCTTCAACGGGGTCGATGCCGGTCTCTTCAGTGCTACCCGTACGTGCGAAAAATCAATCGACTCCGAATTAGAATCCCATATAACACCAAAAGGTCAAAAAATCCGAAAAGCCTCGAAACGATTCCAAGCGCTAAGCCCAAATTCCTACTTAAGTTTGTACTAAGATCGCCCGGAAAACTCCAAGTTTCAACATCGGTTCGACGACTTAGGGTTTTTGCAAAACAACGATCGCGATTTGTTCGAGAAAATGGATTTGAAAATATCCGCTGAGGGATTGGTGCTTGAGGTTTTGAAGGTCCGAGCACAAAAGAGGAACATATTAAAATGGCGAGAAGAATCTAAACGAAATTCGGATTCAAAAACGACGCAAACGAAATTTCGGAAAAGTCGGTTTTGGTTTTCAAATTTTTGCACCGAGAAAACTTGCGAGAGAATAATTTAATTTTGCCCAAAATTTTACTCAAATCTTTCCAAAATATTTTTCCGGTTTCCTAAAATTTTTCCTATTTTATTTATTTTTCTTTTCCAGCGCCACTGTTCATTGCACGCTAGGTGCTCGACCGTGGCACACCAAAACAGAGGCGGCGGCGGCGCGAGTGCGCAAAGAAACAGGGGCGGCGACGGGGCTTACCGGCGACGGCGGCCCTGGGAGCGCGGTGGGGCACGGGGACCTCGGCGCACGGCGCGACGGCGCTTTGGGCTCGGGAAGGGAGAAGAGAGGGCGGCGGCGGTGCGGCAAAGGGACGGGGTCGCCGGCCCTTTTATAGGCGCGGCCGGGAGGGAAGATGGAGGAAGGGGTGGCGGCGCAGCTCGGACGCCACGCGGCGGCGCTAGGGCTCGAGCCGGCTCGGGCGCGTGCGACGTGGCGGAAGGGTGCGCGCGGGCGCGGGCCGCGACGGCGTCATGGCGCGCGCGGCGCGAGCGCGGCGGAGTCCGGCGCGGGTCGCGACGCGCGGCGACGATGGCGCGAGGCGCGGGCAGGGCGGTGCAGCGCTGGTGAGCGCTGGGCGCGAGGCGCGGCGGGTCCGACGCGCGGTGTGCGCGCGCTGGCCGCGTGGCGCGTGGCGCGCGGTAGGGGCCGGGCGCGTGCGCGCGGTGCGAGGCGGGGCCGGCGCGGGCGAGCACGGCGCGGCGCGTGTCGCGCGTGTGGGCGGGCGCGGTACGGCGTTGAACACTTAGCGCGGCGTGAATGCTGCCATTTAGCAATTTTCCCGATTTTTGATTTTTAATTCCTATTTCAATTTTCCTCCCTCTAAAAATTCCAAAGTAAATTCCTATATTCAAAAATAATTTTTAATACAATATTTTCAACTTTTTCCCCACTTTTATTTTCCCACAATATTTTTCATATTTATTTATTTAAATCCCTTTTTCCTAATTTTCATACTTCACCCATTTATTTTCCAAAAACAATTTCCCAGATTCCGAGTACGACTCCCAAATATTTTATTATTTATTTTGTGTCCTAATTTATCTTCCCCCAACCACAATTACTATTCTTTTTCTCCCAATTCGTATTTTCATAAATCCGCACTTCATTCTCCGATTTCTTTTAAAAATCCCTAATACTGAATTTCGCATTTTTCTTTCCGACAAACTCCAAATCATCCAAAAACACCGAAGGGAATTGATCACAACTAGATTTATGCAACTGAGCTGGCAAATAGGAAGCAACAAACCCGAGGAAGAAGCAACAAGCGAAGGTTTTTGAAAGTTCCGATTTTTATGTTTCCGATTTCGCTTTCTTCGATTTTCGGGATGTTACAAACCTACCCCCTAACAATAAATCTCGTCCACGAGATTTCTTACCGGTTGTTGAGTAGGTGTGGGTATTCCATCTTCAGGAAATCCTCGCTCTCCCAGGTAGCCTCCTCTTCAGTGTGGTTGCTCCATTGTACTTTATACATACGCCATGACTTGGTCCGTGTCTTCTTTTCCGCCTCGTCCAAGATCTTTATTGGATGCTCGGGTAGGTAAGATCACCGTTGACATGGATGGTTTTCAAAGGAGCTTGCTCTTCGGCACCCGCAGCATTTCTTCAATCTGCGACACGTGGAATACGGGTGGACGTCGGAGATGTTCTCGGCAGCTCCACTGGTAGGCCACTTCACCTCTTCTAGCGTTTATTAAGAATGGGCCCACGTATCTTGGTGCGAGTTTCCCTTTGACCTTGAACCTCTGAGTTCCCGTAGTGGTGAGACCTTTAGATACACATAGTCACCTTCTTTAAATTCTAATTCTCTTCGACGGGTATCCGCGTAGCTCTTTTTGGTGATTGAGCAGCTTGTAATCGGTCCGGATCGGGTGAACCTTTTCCTCGGCCTCTTTGATTATGTCAGGCCCGAATACGGCTCGTTCACCAGTTTCTGACCACATCAATGGGGTTCGGCATCGGCGACCAAATAGGGCTTCGTTTGGTGACATCTTCGACGGCTTGGTAGCTATTGTTGTAGGAGAACTCGGCGTACGGTAAACATTTCTCCCAATCCTTGGTGAAATCCAACGCACGGCTCTCAGCATATCCTCTAGCACTTGATTTGTCCTTTCGCCCGCCCGTCGGTCTATGGGTGGTAAGCGGTACTAAAGGCAAGGTGACTTCCGAGTGCCTCGTGAACTTTGCTCCAGAAATGAGACGTGAATTGGGTACCACGATCCGATATAATCCTTTTTGGTACACCATGGAGACATACAATCCTACTCATGTATAGTTCTCGCTAGCTTGGCACCGTTGTAGTTAGTCTTTACGGGAATAAATGGCGGTCTTGGTGAGCCGATCTACTATTACCCAAATGGAATCGTAACCGCTGCGGTTTTGGGTAGTCCAACTATGAAATCCATGCATATCTCGTCCCATTTCCATTCGGGAATCTTGAGTGGCTGCAGTAAGCCCGCGGTCGTTGATGCTCGCCTTTCACCCTTTGGCATACATTGCACACGGCTACGTATTCGGCTACATCTCTCTTCATATTGGGCCACCAGATTCTTCCTTCAAATCCCGGTACATTTTCATGCCTCTCGGATGTAACGAATATGCTGATTCGTGTGCTTCTTTTAAGATCAACCCTCTCAAACCACCTTGTTCGTGCACGCAGATTCTTTTCTTGTACCACAGTGGTTCCCTTGTCGTCTACCGAAAATTCCTTAGCGCGTCCAAACAGCCATGCGCTCTTTGATTTCCGGGTTTCCTCATTTCCCTTTTGAGCCTCTTCTATTTGAGTCCTCGAAGGGGTTGGATTTCCAGTGAGTTTACTTCTCCGTGAGAAATCGGTGCGATTAAGCCGAGCCATTTCTTCTTGGAGCTCACGGCCATACCTTCCAATCCCATATGGTTGCATTGGGCTTTGCGGCTTAACGCATCGGCCACTACATTTTCCTTGCCGGGATGGTAATGGATTCCTAGATCGTAATCTTTGATCAATTCCAACCATCGTCTCGTCGTAGGTTGAGATCGGACAGAGTAAAGAAGTATTTCAAGCTCTTGTGATCGTATATACATCACAGTGGTTCCCGATCAGGTAGTGTCTCCAGATCTTCAATGCGTGAACAACCGCGGCTAATTCAAGGTCGTGTGTGGGATAGTTCTCCTCGTGGGGTCGTAACTGTCTCGAGGCATATGCTACGACCTTCCCATCCTGCATTAACATGCCTCTTAGTCCTTGCCGAGACGCATCACAGTACATCACGAAATCTTTTCGGTTGTCAGGTAAAGTTAAGATTGGGGCGGTGGTTAACTTTTCTTTTAGTTGGTCAAAGGCTTCTTGACACTTCTCATTCCATTCAAACTTCTTTTCCTTCTTCAGAAGTTGAGTCATAGGTCGGGCTACGGTGGAAAACCCTTCGATGAACCTTCGGTAATACCCGGCCAAGCCCAAGAAACTCCGAACTTCCGTTACTGACTTGGGTGCCTTCCATTCCGTGACAGCTTCGACCTTGGCGGAATCTACCGCTACTCCTCCCGCTGAGACCACGTGGCCAAGAAAAGCGACTTCCTTGAGCCAGAACTCGCATTTTGCTAAATTTTGCATACAGCTGGTGCTCTCGCAGTTTTTCCAGTACCAGTCGTAGATGCTCCGCATGCTCCTCATCGTTCTTGGAGTAGATAAGTATATCATCGATAAATACCACCACGAATTTATCCAGGTATTCCATGAATACCTTGTTCATCAGATTCATAAAATATGCCGGAGCATTGGTCAATCCAAAGGACATTACCGTGAACTCGTATAAGCCGTAACGTGTAGAGAACGCCGTTTTGGGAATATCTCCGGCTCTAATCTTCAACGATGATATCCCGACCGAAGATCAATCTTTGAGAACACTTGCGCACCCTTAAGTTGATCGAATAGGTCATCGATTCGAGGTAGTGGGTACTTGTTTTTGATAGTTACTTCATTCGACGATCGGTAGTCCACACACATCCTCATACTCCCGTTTCTTCTTGACGAAGAGTACCGGAGCTCCCAGGAGAAGAACTGGGCGTACAAATCCTTTCTCTTGTAGTTCTCGATTTTCTTCTTGAGTTCTTCCAACTCGTTGGCCGGCATTCGGTAAGGTCTCTTGGATATGGGGGCAAGTACTGTGCATTAGGTCGATGATAAACTCTATGTCACGATCCGGGGCATTCCGGCAATTCCTCGGGAATACGTCCGGGTATTCTTGTACTACTGGCATCCCGCTTAGAGGTAGCATGGTGAATACTCCCGCAGCTTGCTCGCATAGCTTCGGGTTTTGGTCCATAGTTATGCTCATTGGTGATCCCCATGGGGTGGATACCATGACTTCCCTTCGACTGCAGTCTATGATTCCATTATTCTTGGTCAACCAATCCATCCCGAGTATGATACCAATGGTTTGGGGCGATAGCACCATAAGGTTTGAAAGAAACACCATGTCCCTAATCCGTATGGGCACATTGATGCAAGCATGGGGTACGGTTATGTTTCCCCCAGGTGAGTGTACCAACATAGGTCTCTTAAGTTCTACTTGGTGTAGGTGGTGTTGTTTGCTTACTTGGGAAGATATGAATGAATGCGAGGCTCCAGACTCAAATAAGAGTTTAACTGGGGTAGAGTTGATAGAGAACATACCCATCAGCACATTTTGATCCTCCCGCGCTTCTTCAGCACGCACATGATTCACCTGGCTACGTCGAAACCCGGTGGCAGCCTCATTGGGTTGCGGGGTCTTGAACACCGCGTCCGCAGCAGCGGTGGGGTTTCCTGACGGCCGTTGCATTGGCGCCGGTGCGCACGGGAGTGTTGCGTGGTTTGGGGCAGCTGTTGGAGTAGTGCCCGAATTCTCCACAATTGAAGCAGTTCACATTCCTTCTTCCTGGAGCGGCTAGGGTTGGCGTCGATGTACGGAACTGAGCTGTAGCTGGCCTGTTGACATGGTCGGGTGCGAGGGAACGACCGGCTGCCGGAACGTTTGGCTACCATCCAGACGGGGTGGCTCCCTTGGGACGTTGAGGCGCTCCCCGAAATGGGCGGGCCATAGCAAGCCTCCTTTTGCGGTTATTTTCTACCATCTTTTGGTCATGTTCAAGTCATACGACCTTGTTGATGAGGCTTTGGAAGCTGGCGTGGTCTTGTCCGATCATCAGTCCTCTCAGCTCATCGTTTAGTCCCTCAAAAAATTTGTCCATCTTCTCTTCTTCGTCTGCCAGGTCACTTGTGGCGTAACGGGCAAGCTGGGTAAACTTGTTCAGGTACTCTTGTACTGAGGTGTTTCCTTGGCGCAGCCTGCGGAACTCATTTTTCTTCATCCTCATAACTGCAGCTGGTACAAAATTTTCACGGAACGCAGTCGTGAATTCTTCCCACGTCGGTTCTCCGGCATCTTCAGCTCACGTCTCCTTGTAGGTGTCCCACCGCCACTTGCGGGACCCTCTAGCCGGCTAGTGGCGAAAATAACTCTATCTCGCTTCTGACTCGACGAGAGTTAGCTTTTCTCTATCACCCTCAACCAATCTTCAAGCATCCATGGGTTCTTCGGCCGTGGAGAAGGTTGGTGGCTTAGCTCGCATGAACTCTCCTAAACTTGATCCTCCTCGACTCCCCTGGTTGTTGGCAATTGCTTGGAGCTGCTGGGTTTGTAAAGCCATAACCTCCGCCAGAGTGGAGGGGTTAGGCTCCGGCGGGTTCTCGTTGGTTGCTGCGGCTCTGCGGCGATGCGCCATCTGAAGAGGATAGATGAATTAAGAGACCGGACTGTTAAGGTCATGGTTCCTAGGTGATTTCTCTTCAAGTTGTTTTTAAATGATCTTCAACAAAACAAGCATGGTAAAATAAGCCCATTAATAGGATACCACAAAGCGATACTTAGGTCCATAATATTACATCAAAGGGTACAATGGACTGTACATGCACAATCCCACATGCCATGATACAACAACTACATCGTCCTACTGCCTTAACTATTAAGGGGGGGAAAGGGTGTGATCCTTGCTGCCGAACCGTCCAAAGCGAGATCAAGCTGGGGTGATCCTCCCGCCTAATCATCCAACCATCCGCAGGAGCCAGGTGCAGGAAGGGGGTGATCCTCTGCTGAAGCAAATCGGAGTCCCCATGGCTCAGAGGTGGTGGCCTCGGAGTCATGCCGAATCTTCCTGCTCGGTGGCCGTGTACTCTTGCGAACGGTCTTGCGGGTGAGGGGACCTCCGGTGTGAGTCAGGCGACGAGTGGGAGCTTCCTCCTCCATTGGATCGGTGTCGCTGGACTCCCATTTGATCTCCATAGGTTCCGTCTCAGACTCAGAGTCGGTGTGGATCTGGATGGGGTTCTCCTCTCCCGATCCAGGCTCGGATGGCACTGCTACGGAGTTTGAGGTGGGTCCCATGGAAGTGGCAGCAATGGGGTCTATCAGGTACGGTGCCGGCTCTGTGCTCAACATAAAAGCTTGCTCCATGATGGCTTGAAAGGTGTCCAAGCATGCTGGAGTCATAAGGTAGTAGTGGTCGGGCACAGAGCGGAGGTGTTGGTACAACTCCGGTGGGAAGTACCTGCGGCATGGACAGGCGGGAGCGCGCTAATTGCTCCTCCAGCGGTTGACTTGCTGCTTGCTCTTCCCGAGCTGCTCCTCCGGCTCTACCAGGGCTTCCCCACGGGCCATGTAACGGTCCGAGAGCGCTCATATTGGGCACCGTTGGCCTCGTGCACCTCGAGTTCTCGCAAGCACGTTGATCCGATCTCCACAGCCCCGGTGGCTCTCGACCGTCAGATCATTGAGGCGTTGCTGCTGGTCGTTGATCTCGAGCAAAGCTTCTTCGTAGCAGTCATCCGCCGTCTCCTCCCAGCGTGATAGACGTGTGACCATAGGGTTGTAGCAGCAGGGGGTGGCTTCCACGGTGCAAACTGGGTTGCCTTCCTCGCGATAGGGGTGGTGCACGAACTCTGTCACTGTAAGTTCAGCACGGTGTATCGCATTAAGGCGAAGAAATGCTTCGTGGGCCGCGTCTTGAATGGCCGCTTCCGCTAAATCTCGGTGATAGCGGGTGTGAAAGCAAAAGGTGTTTCACTTCCCATGCGGGCTTCCACGAAACTCGCCGCTTCCCATGCTGGATATCCTTCGAGCCATGTCTCTTGATCTCGATAAGTGGGTGGTTGGATATCTTAAACACCACAAATGACTCGCAAGCGTGCCACGAATCCCTCGTCTCGTGGGATGGTGATTTCCTGTGCTCCGACATGGTTCGACATCCGCTTTTGAAGGCAACTTAGGGTTAGAGGGAGAGAGCTATCATCAAAACCATTTGGTAAAGAAAAAGAAATACAGATATAGAAAAGGTATATTTGTATTTTCAAAAATAATAGTTTGGAAATGGTCCTACTATTAGTGATATGCCCTAGAGGCAACATGGAGATGTTGGATATCACGTCAATGTTTATGTATTTATGAATAAAGTGTTATTCGGCCCATGAAATAGACATCTTGTATTGATCAATAAGTACGTGACTTATTTATGAGACTCTATATGTATGAATCTATTTCTAAACGATCCTCGATCATATGTCATATTGTTGGAACAAATATGATTCTAAGATCGGCATGTTTATTGATTGATGATCATGTCTCATAGATCATGGGTATGGAGATACCAAATCAATAAACATGGACATATGTGTTAGAGAACACATTGTTGGATAGACCAACCATGAGACACTACAGAATTAATGTGCCATTAGTTGGTCTCAGTAGTGTTGGTACAAAGTCTTTAGACACGAGATTACCATGGATTCCAACATGTGTAGTAGCCTACTTTGGGACTACCAAACACTATTCCGAATCGGGTAGTTATAAAGGTAGTTTTCGGGTTTGCTATGAAACATGGAGTGGGATGTGAGTGATCAAGATGGAATTTGCCCCTCCTTTGGAGAGATATCTCGGGCCCCTCGAGGTAATGGATTATGGAAATGCATGGCCATGATAAGTTGATTGAGGAGTCAATCAACGGACGATAATCCAATACGGTTTGAGTGAATGGTTAAGCTATTGAAGGGATGGCACACATCTTGCCTATAGCTTAACCGGTATCGTGAGGCAAAGGGATTTGTGTACACATTACAGGTTCGAGCCGATATTATATTCTTGTATACTATGGTGTCAATATGTGCCGCTAGGCGCCGCTATTGAGTCGGCCGAGTTGGACTCGAGCCGACGATCGGCTAAGTTAGACTATAGCCGAAACCGAGTATACCTGAACCTGGTGGTCGCACGCTTAAGGGGATAGAATAGATATTCGAGTTGGACTCGGATACGGCTCGATCGGATAGGGATCCGATCGGATAGAGTCCTATGGGCTTACGACGTATGCGCGGCCAACTCTATGAGATACGGATGAGATCCGATTCAAAATAGAGTCCTAATCGGCCACTAGTCCCACTCGGCCAACTCTATATAAAGGAGGGAGGGGTGGAGAGCGTGACACATCAATTGCATCGCGTGTAATGTAAGTCGCCGAGATCAATCTCCACGGAAACCCTCCCCACTTTCGAGCCAAACCCTAGCCTTGCATCGCGTGCTAGCACACGGGTGTACGGCGTCTGTCCCCGGACGTGTGGATACCGGTAGAGGCGCCGCTACGTTGCGCGCGTTGATCGGCTTCGGATCGGCCGCAACCGGAGTGATCGGCTGTGGTGGAATCGCCGCGGTCGGGCGCACGGAGCGAGGCGTGAGAACGCGCCGGACGACTCGAATCGGCTGATTGGCGAATCGGCGTCTCCGGAATTGGCTACACTGTTCCGGATCGGATTGCCCTTATTGGCTATTCCGCCGCACTCTACTCCAATCGGTAACGATCTATCGGCCCTTACTTGCAAGTGTTCCTGGTTTGCGCGGTAAAAGTTTTGTTTTCGGCTAGCGTAGCCCCCGCGTAACCCTTCACCTACGTAGGGATACTTCCTTTAGCCAACTAGTCGGGGGTAGGGCGCCAATTGGTCTTATCCTACTGGCCGCATGGCTCGATACCAGCTCGTGGACCCCCGTTTTTGGAACGGGAATCTTCCGTGTTCTTAGTACCATTTCCCTGGATCGAGTAGTTGGTACCCACGAAATACAAGATCTGAATAATCAGTGCACATGCACGAATAGTCTTACAACGAAATTATTACAACGATAGGCCCGAAGGCAATGTTCACCACACTCGGACCTCATGGTCCGGATACAACACAAAAGCGTAAATTAGATACGGCGCGGAATAGAGGCGGTGGCATGTCGGTTTCATGTGCAACGACCGGGGCTAAGACCTAGTAAGCGCCACGCCTTCTTCGCCTCCGGTAGTAAGCATAAGGATCCTCCGATTCTTCATTCCCACCATCCGAAGGTTTGTGCGTATAGCAAGGGTGAGTACCAACTGTACTCAGCAAGCCAACACGGAAGTGATGCATATGATAGGGTTATTCAAGGAATGGCTGGAGCTCTTTTGCATAAAGCCAATTTTCACAAATCTTTTCACAAGCCTAACAACTAGCCAAGTCCAGTTTTAGTGCCATAGTTCATTAATTCGGCGACGGTTCTGTCTACCATCCATCGTGATTCCAAGGATGGCTTCCCGCCTCTGATTCGTCATGGTTTTTTGGGGAGTCCACGCCTTCTCGCATCTCAAGAAGTTGATCCACCAGCGAATGAAATCATCATGCAAACCCATCCCAGCAGTTTTAAGTTTAAAGTCTAGCCAAGTGAAAGTCTTGTCACGATGCTCGATATCCACGAGCACGGCTATTCGAATAGATTGATTCATTCACACCGCAAAGTGGATGTACACTTTACCCGTACTCCGTGATCGCCCAACAAATGAGCCTACGTCCCAACACATGAGACGGTCACGGCAAAGCCTTTCGATAACCTCACTTTGGCAGTACCCGCTCCATGAACTTAAGACCTCATGCACTCTAGCCGTCATTTTCTAGCAGTGAGAGGAGTTCTCGCGCACCCGGGGTAAGGGAAAACTTCCTCAATCTTTAAGTTCAATTAATATCGATTTAATTCCACCATCCACAACATAGGCCGCAGCCTCATCCTTATCACACAAACCACATCATAAAGAACCATCTATGCAAGGATACTGCCTCCGCTCGGCTATCTAGTCAGCTAGGTCTATACCCATTCGAGAAGTACGGTTGTACTGGCTCGTTTCCGGCTATCTCATGGCTCGGTCCCACTGACCAGGGGTCGGCACTTGCCTTTTCCGGAATCCACCCAAATCATCCGGCCGCCCAGTCTAAAACATTTGTATAGTACTTTCAATTTTCATCAAACTTAGTTCATCAATCTCATGGCCACGTGGCGCTCATGTCTCCACAGCCGCATCTCAACTACCTTCCCTAAGATAGTTGCCCAAGCACAAAGCTTCTTTGTAAACGTCTCGGTGCCGTAGCTCTGTGATAAGTAGAAAACGTTTCTACGTCTAACTTGTTTTTGCAGAGAATGCTTTGAGATGGTATGGCCCTATTGTATGTATGAGATGTATGAGATGCATGTGATGCATGTAATATTCTTTCATATGTGCAATCCGTAATATTCTTTCATACGTGCAATGCTTGTAATATTCTTTCACGACCTGCGAGTCGATGTAATCTTCAATTAGAGCTTCTATAGTAGTAGCTTAGTTTGAAGAAATCAAGCATTCGGCACTCGAAAGAACGGTGATGAAGATGGAGATCCTCAGACACCGCATGGAGATGGAGATCACCATGTGAAGGGGGCCATACTATTTCACGATATGCTATTCTTCTTGCTTTCATATGTGATATGTTTGTTTGATAGGATAGCATCCCTCGCAAAATTAAGTAGTAATGATGCCCTTCCAAATGTTGCATCCATCACCGTTATGCTCGTCAATGGTGGGTCTGCACAAAGCAGAGTGCCATTCTCTATCATAACACGAGGGGGTATATGTCGACATATACATGCAGGAGCATTTGGTTTACTTAACAAGGCTATCAAAACAGTTTTGGGCCTTGGGGCATAGGTTGGCGCCGGGCATGGAGATGCCACACCAACAACAAGAGTCACATAGAGATGTGATTAGCAAGGTGTTGCTTATCGATGTTACTAATTTTCTAGCAAAGTGATGCCAAAGCTCACTAGAAAATTAATTAACATGTGGATCTTGACCCAATACGTAACCTAGAGGGAAGGTGGAAAATACGTAATGGGAGTCTAATGTTAAATTGTTTAACAATAGACATAGCATAAACATTGTGCTAAACTTTGCTTTTTCTCGTTGTAGAATAAATGGCGGCTAATACTACACCCAGTACCTTTAATTTGCGATCTATTCTCGAAAAGGAAAAATTAAATGGAACAAACTTTATGGATTGGTATCGCAACTTGAGAATTGTTCTCAAGCAAGAGCGCAAGGAGTACGTTCTTGAAGTACCCTATCCTGAGGATTTGCCAAATAATGCCACTGCAACGGCACGGAGGGCTTATGAGAAGCACACTAATGATGCCCTAGATATAAGGCGTCTCATGCTTGCTACAATGTCCCCTCGAGCTTCGAAGCAATATGAGAGCAACGATGCTCACACTATTATTCAGGGACTGCGTGGCATGTTTGAGAACCAAGCTCGGGCCGAGAGGTTCAACACCTCAAAGTCCTTGTTTGCGTGCAGGCTTGTTGAGGGGAATCCCGTCAGTCCGCATGTGATAAAGATGATTGGCTACATTGAGAGTCTAGAGAAACCGGGTTTTCCCTTAGCCAAGAGTTGGCTACCGATGTGATTCTCCGGCCGCTCCCTCCGAGCTTCGAGCCATTCATATTAAATTATCACATGAACAATATGGATAGGACCTTGGCTGAATTGCATGGGATGCTAAAGACAGTGAGGAGAGTATCCAAAAACGGTCATCATGTGATGATGATGCGAAGGCTAAGCGCAAACCACCTGTCAAGAAACTTTGCACCAAGAGGAAGTTAACTCCCGATGAGATCGCGAGTGCCTCTAATGCAAAGAAGGGCAAGAAGGGGTCGGCGGCATCGATGCCGTTTGCTTCTATTGCAAGGAGACAGCCATTGGAAGAGGAACCTGCAAGAAGTACATGGAGGATCTCAAAAAGAAGCAAAGTACGACTTCGCTTCGGTATTAATGTTATAGACATTAATCTTGCTACTTCACCTACTCGACTCTTGGGTATTTGATACCGGATCGTAGCTCATATTTGCAAATCGTTGCAGGGAATGAGAAGAAGTAGAGGATTGAGAAGGGGCGAGGTGAACCTGCGCGTCGGCAATGGAGCAAGCGTTGCTACGATTCTTGTCGGCACGAGACCACTTCATCTACCTTCAGGATTAGTTTTGGAATTGAATAATTGTTATTGTGTTCCAACACTATGTCAAAACGTTATTTCCGCTTCATGTTTGCAAGCGGAAGGATATGATTTTAGATCAATGGACAATGGTTGTTCAATATATCTTAGAGATATGTTCTATTTTCATGCTCCATTGGTGAATGGATTATACGTTTTGAATCTTGAAGCGTCTCCCATCTATAACATTAATACAGAAAGGCAACTCTCAAATGATACAAACCCCACGTTTATCTCGGCATTGTCGCTTAGGCCATATAAATAAGAAACGCATGGAGAAGCTCCATAAGGATGGATTGCTTCACTCTTTTGATTTTGAATCATTTGAGACATGTGAGTCTTGTTTACTTGGTAAGATGACAAAGGCACCTTTCACGGGACACAGTGAAAGAGCAAGTGACTTGTTGGCACTCATACATACTGATGTATGTGGACCAATGAGCTCAACGGCCAGAGGTGGTTATCAGTACTTCATTACCTTGCCCGATGACTTTAGTAGATATGGTTATATCTACGTAATGAGGCATAAGTCCGAATCCTTTGAAAAGTTCAAAGAATTCCAGAATGAAGTACGAGAATCATTTAGGGAAAACAATCAAGTTTCTACGATCGATCGTGGAGGGGAATACTTGAGCCAAGAGTTTGGTAATCATCGAAAGATTGTGGAATTGTTCCACGTTGACTCCGCCAGAACTCCACAATGGAACGGAGTGTCCGAACGAGAAATCGCACCTTGTTGGACATGGTGCGGTCGATGATGAGCCAAAGTGATCTTCCGTTATCTTTACGGGGATATGCTCTTGAAACATTTCGCTCACACTAAATAGAGTTCCATCTAAGTCGGTTGAAAAGACACCATATGAGATATGGACAGGGCAACCCCTAGTTTGTCTTTTCTCAAAATATGGGGATGCGAAGCTTATGTAAAACGTTTCTAGATCGACAAGCTCACACCCAAATCGACAAGTGCTTCTTTGTGGGATATCCTAAGGAAACTAAGGGATATTACTTTTATAATCGGGAACAAGGCAAAGTGTTTGTCGCCGACACGGTGTCTTCTTGGAGAAAGAGTTTCTTTCAAGAAGGGTTAGTGGGAGCAGGGTGCATCTTGAAGAAGTTCAAGAAACACCGTAAAACGTTTGCGACCACGTAACCACAACAAGAGGAGCAAAGTGTTGCGCCACCGGTTGCCAGATACATCGGCCCACGGAGAACGAAAGATCACGTCGTGCGCCCGATGGTACACAAAAAGCGGAACAACGTGATATATTGTTGTTGGACAACGATGAACCTAAGACCTATGAGGAAGCGATGGTGGGACCCGATTCCAACAAGTGGCTTGGAGCCATGAAATCCGAAATAGAATCCATGTACGACAATCAAGTTTGGAACTTGGTTGATCCACCTGATGGTGTCAAAACCATTGAGTGTAAATGGGTTTTTAAGAAAAAGGCCGATATGGATGGAAATGTTCACATCTATAAGGCGCGATTGGTGGCGAAAGGTTTTAAACAGATTCAAGGAGTTGATTATGATGAAACCTTCTCGCCCATCGCAATGCTTAAATCTATTCGGATTATCCTAGCGATTGCTGCATATTTCGATTATGAGATATGGCAGATGGATGTCAAAACGGCTTTCCTAAATGGAAACCTAAGCGAGGATGTATACATGATACAACCTCAGGGTTTTGTCGATCCAGAATCGCCTGGAAAGATAGGCAAGCTACAGAAATCCATTTATGGATTGAAGCAAGCATCTCGAAGTTGGAATATTCGTTTTGATGAAGTAATCAAAGGGTTTGGTTTCATCAAAAATGAAGAAGAGGCCTGTGTTTACAAAAAGGTCAGTGGGAGCGCAATTGTATTTCTAATCTTATATGTGGATGACATATTACTGATTGGAAATGATATCCCTATGCTAGAATCCGTCAAGTCTTCATTGAAAAATAGTTTTTCCATGAAAGACTTAGGGCAGCATACATATTTGGCATTCGGATCTATAGAGATAGATCCAAGAGGCTAATTGGATTAAGCCAAAGTACATACATTGACAAGGTGTTGAAAAGGTTCAACATGCATGATTCCAAGAAAGGTTTCTTGCCCATGTCACATGGCATTAATCTTAGCAAGAATTAGTGTCCTCAGACACATGATGAGCGGAATAAGATGGGTATAGTTCCATATGCTTCGGCAATTGGATCCATCATGTATGCCATGCTTTGTACACGCCCAGATGTCTCGTACGCTTTGAGTGCTATGAGTAGATACCGGTCGAGATCCTGTGAAGGTCACCGGATCGCCGTAAAGAATATCCTTAAGTACTTGAGAAGAACTAAGGATATGTTCCTAGTCTATGGAGGTGAAGAAGAGCTCGTTGTAAGTGGTTACACCGATGCTAGCTTCCAAACGGACAAGGATGATTATAGATCGCAATCGGGTTCGTGTTTGCTCGAACGGAGGCGCAGTCACCGGAAGAGTTCCAAGCGGGATACGTTGCGATTCTACAACGGAGGCCGAGTACATTGCCGCTTCCGGAAGCCGCAAAGGAGGCTGTTTGGATCAAGAAATTCGTTTCGAGCTTGGTGTGATGACTAGTACGACTGGTCCAATGTCTCTATTGTGATAATAGTGGAGCCATTGCGCAAGCCAAGGAGCCGAGGTCACATCGAAGTCCAAACACATACTTCGGCGATATCATCTCATCCGCGAGATTGTGGACAGAGGTGATGTCAAGATATGCAAAGTGCACACGGATCTCAACATAGCCGATCCGCCGACAAAACCTCTCTCTCAGAAGCATGAGGCGCACACAAGAGCAATGAGTATTAGATACTTACATGATTGACTCTAGTGCAAGTGGGAGATTATTAGTGATATGCCCTAGAGGCAACATGGAGATGTTGGATATCACGTCAATGTTTATGTATTTATGAATAAAGTGTTATTCAGTTCCATGAAATAGACATCTTGTATTGATCAATAAGTACGTGACTTATTTATGAGACTCTATATGTATGAATCTATTTCTAAACGATCCTCGATCATATGTCATATTGTTGGAACAAATATGATTCTAAGATCGGCATGTTTATTGATTGATGATCATGTCTCATAGATCATGGGTATGGAGATACCAAATCAATAAACATGGACATATGTGTTAGAGAACACATTGTTGAATAGACCCACCATGAGACACTATAGGAATTAATGTGCCATTAGTTGGTCTCAGGTAGTGTTGGTACAAAGTCTTTAGACCTGAGATTACCATGGATTCCAACATGTGTAGTAGCCTACTTTGGGACTACCAAACACTATTCCGTAACTGGGTAGTTATAAAGGTAGTTTTCGGGTTTGCTATGAAACATGGAGTGGGATGTCAATGATCAAGATGGAATTTGCCCCTCCTTTGGAGAGATATCTCTGGGCCCCTCGAGGTAATGGATTATGGAAATGCATGGCCATGCTAAGTTGATTGAGGAGTCAATCAACAGACAGATAATCCAATACGGTTCGAGTGAATGGTTAAGCTATTGAAGGGATGGCACACATCTTGCCTATAGCTTAACCGGTATCGTGAGGCAAAGGGATTTGTGTACACATTACGGGTTCAGAGCCGATATTATATTCTTGTATACTATGGTGTCAATATGTGCTGCTAGGCGCCGCTATTGACTGTGTCGGCTGAGTTGGACTCGAGCCGACGATCGGCTAAGTTAGACTATAGCCGAAACCGAGTATACCTGAACCTACGGGGTCGCACGCTTAAGGGGATAGAATAGATATTCGAGTTGGACTCGGATACGGCTCGATCGGATAGGGATCCGATCGGATAGAGTCCTATGGGCTTACGACGTGTGGGCGGCCAACTCTATGAGATACGGATGAGATCCGATTCAAAATAGAGTCCTAATCGGCCACTAGTCCCAGTCGGCCAACTCTATATAAAGGAGGGAGGGGTGGAGAGCCGTGACACGAAGTCGCCGAGATCAATCTCCACGGAAACCCTCCCCACTTTCGAGCCAAACCCTAGCCTTGCATCGCGTGCTAGCACACGGGTGTACGGCGTTACGTCCCCGGACGTGTGGATACCGGTAGAGGCGCTCGCGCTACGTTGCGCGCCGTTGATCGGCCGGATCGGCTGCAATCGGAGCGATCGGCTGTGAGTGGAATCGGCTGCGGTCGGGCGCATCGAGCGAGCGTGAGAACGCGGCCGGACGACTCGAATCGGGCGATTGGCGAATCGGCCGTCTCCGGGAATCGGCTACACTGTTCGGATCGGATTGCCCCGATTGGCTATTCCGCTGCACTCTACTCCAATCGGTAACGATCTATCGGCCCTTACTTGCAAGTGTTCCTGGTTTGCGCGGTAAAAAGTTTTGTTTTCGGCTAGCGTAGCCCCCGCGTAACCCTTCACCTACGTAGGGATACTTCCCTTTAGCCAACTAGTCAGGGGTAGGGCGCCAATTGGTCTTATCCTACGGTCGCATGGCTCTGATACCAGCTCTGTGGACCCCCGTTTTTGGAACGGGAATCTTCCATGTTCTTAGTACCATTTCCCTGGATCGAGTAGTTGGTACCCACGAAATCAAGATCTTGAATAATCAGTGCACATGCACGAATAGTCTTACAACGAAATTATTACAACGATAGGCCCGAAGGCAATGTTCACCACTTTGGACCTCATGGTCCGGATACAACACAAAAGCGAAATTAGATACGACAGGCGGAATAGAGGCGGTGGCATGTCGGTTGCCACGAGCACCGACCAGGGCTAAGACCTAGTAAGCGGCATCGGCTTCTTCGCCCTCCCGGTAGTAAGCATAAGGATCCTCCGATTCTTCATTCCCACCATGAATGTGTGTGCGTATAGCAAGGGTGAGTACCAAGCGTACTCGGCAAGCCAACACGGAAGTGATGCATATGATAGGGTTATTCAAGGAATGGTGGAGCTCTTTTGCATAAAGCCAATTTTCACAAATCTTTTCACAAGCCTAACAACTAGCCAAGTCTAGTTTTAGTGCCATAGTTCATTAATTCTGGGCGACGGTTCCGTCTACCATCCATCGTGATTCCAAGGATGGCTTCCCGCCTCGATTCGTCATGGTTTTTGGGAGTCCACGCCTTCTCGCATCTCAAGAAGTTGATCCACCCGGCGAATGAAATCATCATGCAAACCCATCCCAACAGTTTTAAGTTTAAAGTCTAGCCAAGTGAAAGTCTTGTCACGATGCTCGATATCCACGAGCACGGCTATTCGAATAGATTGATTCATTCACACTGCAGGTGGATGTACACTTTACCCGTACTCCGTGCCCAACAAATGAGCCTACGTCCCCAACACATGAGACGGTCACGGCAAAGCCTTTCGATAACCTCACTTTGCAAAAGTACCCGCTCCATGAACTTAAGACCTCATGCACTCTAGCCGTCATTTTCTAGCAGTGAGAGGAGTTCTCGCGCACCCGGGGTAAGGGAAAACTTCCTCAATCTTTAAGTTCAATTAATATCGATTTAATTCCACCATCCACAACATAGGCCGCAGCCTCATCCTTATCACACAAACCACATCATAAAGAACCATCTATGCAAAGGATCGCCTCCGCTCGGCTATCTAGTCGGCTAGGTCTATACCCATTCGAGAAGTACGGTTGTGCGGGCTCGTTTCCCGGCTATCTCATGGCTCGGTCCTTAATTGACCAGGGTCGGCACTTGCCTTTTCCGGAATCCACCCAAATCATCAGAGCCGCCCAGATCCTAAAACATTTGTATAGTACTTTCAATTTTCATCAAACTTAGTTCATCAATCTCATGGCCATGTGGCGCTCATGTCTTCACGGGCCGCATCTCAACTACCTTCCCTAAGATAGTTGCCCAAGCACAAAAGCTTCTTTGTAAAATCATGAGTATGCAAGGATTTAGTATAGCAGGGCTAACCATTTTTACCCAGAAGTTAGCCTCCGGTCATATCACATCGAAGGTTACAAAGAATAATTCTAAAGGTAATCAATATCAAAGTAGGGTATACCAATCATAGGTACTCATTCGTGTATAGCATGCAATTTGTAAGTGAAATCAACATCATTTCGCAAAGTAGGATCAATATGTTCAAAGAGTGTGTTGACTTGTCTTGCTCGCACGCTTGTGGAGTGGTGTCTTCAACGGGGTCGATCTGGGTCTCTTCGAGGTGCTACACGTACGTGCGAAAAATCAATCGACTCCGAATTAGAATCCCATTATAACACCAAAAGGTCGAAAAGATCCGAAAAGCCTCGAAACGATTCCAAGCGCTAAGCCCAAATTCCTACTTAAGTTTGTACTAAGATCGCGAGAGAAAACTCCAAGTTTCGACACTCGGTTGACGACTTAGGGTTTCATGAAAACAACGATCGCGATTTGTTCGAGAAAATGGATTTGAAAATATACGCGGAGGGATTGGTGCTTGAGATTTTGAAGGTCCGAGCACAAGAGGAACATATTTAAATGGCGAGAAGGATCTAGCGAAATTCGGATTCAAAACGACGCAAACGAAATTTGGAAAAGTCCAGGTTTGGTTTTCAAATTTTCTGCAGAAAACATGCTAGAGAATAATTTAATTTTGCCCAAAATTTTACTCAAATCTTTCAAAATATTTTTTCCCAATTTCCTAAAATTTTTCCAAATTTTTTCCTATTTTATTTATTTTTTTGTTTTTCCGGCGCCCTTGTTCATTGCCGCTAGGTGCTCGACCGTGGCGCACTAACAGAGAGGCGGCGGTGGCGCGGAGTGCGCAAAAGCAGGGGGCAGCGACGGGGCTTACCGGCGGCGGGGCCCTCGGGGAGCGTTTTGGGGCACGGGGACCTCGGCGCACCGGCGGCGACGGCGCACACTTGGGCTCGGGAAGGGAGAAGAGAGGGCGGTGGCGGTGCGGCAAAGGGCGGGGTCGCCGGCCCTTTTATAGGCGTGTGGCCGGGAGGGAAGATGGAGGAAGGGGCCGGCACGGCTCGGACGCCACGCGGCGGCGCTAGGAGCTCGGGCCGGCTCGGGCGCGTGCGGCGGAGCGGAAGAGCGCGGCGCGGGCGCGGCTGAGTACGGCGTCGTGCGTGCGCGCGCGCGGGCGGTGTCGGCGTGGGTCGAGCGGCTTGGCAGCGGCGATGGCGGCGAGTGCGAGGGCAGGGAGCGGTACGGGCGCGGGCGAGCGCGGGCCGCGACGCGCGCGTTCCGGCGCGGGTGTGCACGCACGCTCGCGCGCGTGGCGCCTTGCGAGGTAGGCCGGCGCGTGCGCGCCGGTGCGAGGGCGGAAGCCGAGCGCGGGCGAAGCGCGCCGCGCGTGTCGCACGTGCGAGGCGGGCGCGGTACGGCGGTCAGGCTGCCCAGCGCGGCGTGAACGAGCCATTTAGCAATTTTCCCGATTTTTGATTTTTACTTCCTATTTCAATTTTCCTCCTCTCTAAAAATTCCAAAGTAAATTCTATATTCAAAAATAATTTTTAATACAATATTTTCCACTTTTCCCCACTTTTATTTTTCCCACAATATTTTTCATATTTATTTATTTAAATCCCTTTTCCCCTAATTTTTATACTTTACCCATTTATTTTCCAAAAAAATTTCCCGAGATTCCGAGTACGACTCCCAAATATTTATTATTTATTTTTGTGTCCTAATTTATCTTCCCCCGACCACAATTACTATTCTTTTTCTCCAATTCGTATTTTCATAAATCCGCACTTCAGATTTCTTTTAAAAATCCCACACTATCTTGAATTTCGCATTTTTCTTTCGAGCCAAACTCCAAATCATCCAAAAACAGAAGGAATTGATCACAACTAGATTTATGCAAGCGGCGGCAAATAAGAAGCAACAAACCCGAGGAAGAAGCAACAAGCGAAGGTTTTTGAAAGTTCCGATTTTATGTTTAGATTTCGGTTCTTCGATTTTCGGGATGTTACATTGACCCCAGAGCCAATATTGTTGTTGCCGATGATGTTGAGATTTCTCATAATTTGCCCCTTATGCTGATGTCTTAAGGCAATTACCACAGGAACCATCTTCTTGATCAAACCATGTAATGTACTTATCAAACTCCCGGATTGATCGAACACGGCACGATGAACAATTTTATCAACTATGTCTAAAAGCCTCTTTATCGAGACATCTTATTGCAATTATGGGTTTGCCGAGCCGTGTAAAAAATTGTTGTCAAAACACGGTCCCACGGGCGTGCCAAATATGTTGACGCAAAAAAGACCACCTTCTTAGCTAGTGCAGGTCCTAAAATTGATGAAACGTGGATGTGCCAATCATTTGATCCACGCCCTTGACAAGATATACAAAACAACGTAACATAAACCAAGATAGTCGATCGGCCAATAGGCCGGCCAGCGCGATCCCAGCCGTGCCGATGTCGGCCGATGCGGTTAGGATTTTAATCCATCGAGTTTGTGTGTTGGCAAACATCTATATTAGAGGCAATTGACTTGATGATACCATGATGATAAAATAAACATTGATATAAACAAGAAGCATACATCGGTGGAGATCCATGGCATAAATCCGATAGATAAACAATGATGTTCATGAGAAATTTCTCTCTTGCGGCGCACGGGAGATTTGCTTAACTCAGGCAGTGGTCCTTGGCTACCTATCTTTATGTACAAGGCGTGCCGGTTGGTTTGATCTATTAACCAAAAAGAAAATTAGAGATATATGTGTTAAGTATTAAGTTAGATCCTCTGGATTGGCTGCGGGAGTCAATTTACATATATATATGCTATTTTCAAGTGTATTTAAACCAAGCAACTAGAATAGATCGGCTACAACGAGACAATATTAGTCATTTAATCCAAATATACGACGGAATAATAAATATATGCTTTAACAATCTTAGCCGATGTCATAAGTCCAGCGTGAATCGTAATACTCAATTTATCTTATGAAAAGATATTGATGTGAGCTAAATGCCTAAACCTAGATCGGTCGGGCGTCGGCGCGGGCGACAAGGCGGTTATCTCCGGCTTAGGGCATTTAACAAGAGCAAGATCTTAATATAAGTGGTGGTTTTAATAGTCGATAACAAATATATCAAAAGAACATTTAAACGAGATAAGGCCGGTGGCTTCGACATTGTCTCTAAGCAAAATACATCTAGCCGAGAACCCGGATCATAAAAGCTCTAAACGACTTAATAGTTCAACAACGATGCGACATTAAGTATAAAAAGAACAATCTGATCTACCGTAGAGCCGCGTAAAGTACCTCGAGATAGTGGATATCGCATATAATCTAAACCAACCCTTAGATCTAGCTCATCGGTACGCAGATCCTTGACCCGAAAACGAGCCTATGTCGAGATAGATCTAAACATTGTTCTAGATTATATACGATGGTAACTAGCACAACATAAATCATCGAATTTAGAGTGTCACTTAATGATGGAAGCACTAAATTCGACGAGATCACACCACTAATGACAAACATTTACACGAACTTGGGATTGAAACGATGCGGCAGGCCAGGATCAGGTTGCTCGTCCCGAAGAAAGAAAAAGGAGCGATGCGCCGAAGGTTGTATTGATTGTGATTGAATGTCACATTGGTCTGCCAGTCTATTTATACCCAAGTACAACAAAGACCGTGCTAAACACGAGTACCGCAACTAACTACTATATCTATACGACAAAAACGCGGAAGCAATCCTTTGCGCCTTTGCAATAGGGTTATCTCTAAACAAATCTCTAATTTACATACACTCGCCGTTATGGGACTTTTACATCTAGATGGCAATATCTCTTAATGCGCAATTTGAAACCGAATCTTCTATTTTATCTCCAAATATCAGCGTTAGAAACGGGTTCAACTTACGAACGTGGAATCGGCTATCGGCTGTTCTTATCAGTTCAACAGCGGCGGCTTCGTAGCCGATCGCATCTCGGCCGACCCGGCCTCTGTTTCTCCGTCAAACCAGCGATCCGATTCTGCTTCAGCCTCAGCTAGGACTTAGGGATTTGGTTACTAAATTTAAGCGTTAACACATGCCCCCCAGTCAGGTGATAAGAAGTGTTACGGATTTGTCGCCCTTTCAATTCCGGCTCTTTTCATACCTAAACCGTTTCGGCTGCCCAAAATATCCTTTAAATAATCCTTCCCTCTTACCGAAATGGCCACGCTTTCATTCCCACTCTCGAGCACTCCGCGATCGGCTTTCTCTTTCCTCCGACTCGGCGAGCCTCGGTGAGCTGCAGGTGTTCCGGCGGCGGAAAAAAAACCTAAATCCGCTCCCGGCGAACCCCAAACGACGACGTCCCGGCTAGATGGCGTCTTCCAAGCACCCAGCCAGCGCATCGGGCAACAATACCCCGAGGTAAGTCCAATCGGCTCCGATCCCCTTTTCCATTTACGCAATTTAGTTTTACGCAATTTGTTGTTCTTCCTTCTTGTGATTCCTTCATCCCTACATATTACTGGCAGAGCACCTAGCCCATCGGATTGCCATCCCGCACCTAGTTTACAAGAACCGGTACTTCCTAGGACCGTCGGCAATCCGGACCCAAGTGGCGATCAATGCGAAACCGATCGGATGCGGTTGAATTCTCCACCCTAGCACCTTAGCGGGTGGTGCTTTCAAGTCGTGGCCTTCTTGACAAGCTGGCAGCGTGGTATCTTAGGATGTCGGCTAAGGAAGCGACGCAGGCCGAACTCCGGCATCGACCGGTGCCTAGATCTGACGATAGCCGACATGCGAAGAATGACGATGCTATGTTGCGCATTATTTACGGTCGAATACGCTAAATTCCTACGTTTAGGCAAGGGCCGATGACGCCAACTCCGATGGACATAATAATGCTGACCGGCTTGGACATCACTTCAACGGTTCGGCCAAGCGACCTCCAACGCAAGTGCAGCCATATCTTCAAAACAAAAGCATCGATGGGCGGAGCGGCTTCATCGGCACGAACATGCGCGATGGGCCGATATTGAATGAAAACATCTTGCCTTCTTAATGATGTGGCTCGAAAGTACGTCTGTGGCTCAGTGAGGCCGAGCGCCACAGGCTGGCAGCACGTAGCTAAAGCGCTCGTGGAAAAGAAAAGATCCCTGCAGGGAAATATCATTTGTGCTATCTACTGCAGACACTAGGGATCAGGCCCTCTGGCTCATTAGCATCTAAGCAATCGGTCGGCAGCGGCCTGGTGGCTACTTCAGTTGTGGATGAATTTGCACATGTACAAGATAATCGATCAACACTGCAAACCTCGAAGCCAACTTCCCGTTGATCGAACCAAGGAATGAAGAGGAGACAAGCGGGTCGGCCAACATCGTATGGCGAATCAGGCGCTTACTTACCCAGGGCTCAAGGCGATCGCCGACGAGTTCTCGGAAGCGGTTCGGCGGGCGTACAATGGCTTTGCAAGCGACTCCAGGGGTCTGGTTAGCCTACGATTTCCGAGTTTGAGCAACTAGGAAACAACCGGTGGACAAGTTGAACTCGGAAGCAAACCAGGCCGAGGAGGTCTTCAACACCGCCATTTCCCCATGCATCCTGCCATTCGGCATCCACCCGAGGCTGAAACGTGGCTAAGGCCGTGCAGAGTTCTATCATCCGATGGTAGCAACACGACAATTCGGCATGAGCGACTGCCAATTGGATTGTGGTTTGCCAGCAAGATCCGGCCAGGCGGATCGAAGGGGCCGTGATGATGCTCTAGCCGGGCTGGCAGCCTCCCAACTCCTCCACTTGGGCCAGTAGAGGCATCATCGCTTTGGCCACGCAAATCACTCATGCTCTTCATGAGTTGGTGGGCGAATGGAAGCAACATCTCTTCCACCAATCGGCTAGTATGTACCTGACGTTGGTCAACCGAACCGCATCCCATCGTACTTTTCTTAAGTCTTGTTCATTTGTCGGCTCTTACTTGTATCGATGGCTAATCTCATCCCCCTCTTATTGCGGGCGGTGATGACTCCCTCCTTCGGTAAGCCAAAGTGGAGCGGTGATCAGTTACACGCTCCCGCGTCCCGCTGAACGGGTGTGGTCGGCGCCATCTCTCATCGGCTTCGATGTGCCGAAAGTCGGCACATTGCTGTGGTCAAACCCACCGGCCGGTTCAACGGACCAAGAGGCTAAGCCATCGTTGCCACCACATCATTGCCGAGGCGAAGAAAAGGGTTGCTAATAGGGCAAAGCGCGGTTGCGGCCAACGGCGACCTCTCGCCGATCGACCCGGATATTGAGGCCTACCTCAACGAATAAGTGGAGGCGAAGAAGGCTGCCGACGCCATCAACGAGTGCGGCCGACTCGAGCTCGAATAAGTACAACGCCACCCCGTCGGCCAGGGCGAAGCAAAAACGCCAAGTCCTCGAAGCACCCAGTCCGGTAGATCACGGTATGTAACTTCAACTGTCTTTCTTCAAAACTATTCGCTGCCGGTTGCTCATATTCTTTCAAATCGGAGAGGACCAAGCGCGATGAGGAAACCACCGGTTGTCTTGCGACAGTAAGCTTTTATTCCCCTCTCCTCTTTACATCACCTAGCCGATTCTTGACTTACTCTTGTTGCGGCCACCACGCACGCCGGCACCTACCCCCAAGCATCAAGCGAACACACCAAGTCGAACCGCGGGCGGCGGTGGCTTGATGCGATGATGAGGCCACATCTGCCGCGGGCAGCCCGGACGGGTGATGAAGAAGTTGCCTCGGCCCTAGTGTCCGAGGTAAGTCGGCGAGTTTTTATAATCGACATCGTCAATTTAACAATTTTCTCTAATCACCACCTCCTTTTGCGAACATAGCCGACATCCTCAACTTTGACTTGTCGGAGTTTGAGGAGCCCCTGGCGAAGTTGGCGAGGAAGCATTGGTGCCCCGGATGCAAACCTAAAGGCCGCTCTAGCCGACATCGGCAATCGCACAGGAGGCCTCGCTTGACGTCTTTGGTGGTCGGCGTCGCATCAATCCGGTCGCGTTTCAAGGAGATCCAAGGCCAATTGCCTCGAGGTGATGCCGACGCAATTGTGCCAGCTGACTTTCCTAGGCGCACTGACTCAAGTACGGCGGGTCCCGGCAACGCATAGCCGGCGCCGATAGAACCAAATGCGTCGGCGGCCATCCAGTCCAGCAAAGAAAATATTGAAGCACGAGAAGGCCAAATTGGCTTTGCCGAAGGCCGAGCAGTGCCAAGCTCGCGAGCAAGACCAGGCGATGGCGATTTAGTTCATGTCACAGGCGAAATCGACATCCACAAGGAGTACATGGCTGGCTGCCCGGCCCGAATCAGCGCAACGAGAAAGGATCAAGGTGGGCGTGTCTCACCTCACGGGGCTTGGCGAAAGGGTGCGGCCGGTGGACTGGATCCGACGCGACGACACCAAGTCGATCGAAGAAATAGATCGAGATAAGGCGAAAGGTGCTATCGGCCATAGCCGATTTCCTCAGTGAAGCCCGCTCTGTAATCTTATATATAGAAAATTGGCTCGGCCCTTTTGCACATACTTGTCAAACTTTTTTGTAATCGGCTCAGACCCGTGTGCTTAACATAATTTGTTAATTCTCAAAGCGTACTGTACTCAAATCAGCTTCGGCCTTGCATGCTTAACATAAGTTGACTTTTGAAATTGCGTTTATGAATGAAATCGGCTTCGGCGTCATGTATCGTCTTTAATTTGCTTGTTGACTCCAAAAATGTCGTTTGTTCCAAAATTGCAGGGATTTTGGCCTTGTGCGTTAGATCATGTTTGCCGATTCGAAATCGCATCGTGGCCATCGTTCTTACCACTTGCATTACGGCAGCCGATCCCAACTTTTATATTGACCGTCGATAATGATGACTGGCGATAATGACGCTCGAAAAGCATTTGATTCCTGTAGTCAATTTTTGACGTCCACCTTTGTAATCGGCTCGAATCATGTGTGTGTATATGCCCCCTAATATTGTTGATGTCTTCGATGTCGACAAAATTATGGACTGAAGTCAAATTTCACTTCGTTGTAGTCACTATCGGCCAATAACGGTGATTATAGAAATTAGGGGAAAAACGTGCCATAAAATTGCACAGAAGGCGATGCCTAATTGAAATAGGGCATCGGCTAAAGCACGAAATCGGCTAAGCAAACAGCAAATCATGAGTTGATCCATACGCTTGGGTATTATTTTCAAGTATTTTCCATTAAGAGCCCTTCCAAACACTTCTCCATCTAAACCTTCTAGCATACAAGCTCCTTTAGAGACGCATATGTGGATCTTGAAAGACCCTTCCCAATTTGGTGACCACTTGCGAATTTATTGTCTCGGATCCGGTCGGAGTATCAATTTCCAAATGAGTTAAGCCACTCTTCAAAAGATTTAGGCACAACTTTTTTTGTTATAATGTGGCTACTCATTCTTTATCCCTTGTAACTTTCCAAGGCCCTCATCTGGAGAAAACTAAGTCTTCGATTCGTCCACCATTAAGTGATAATAATCATCGGATGTGAGTTGATCCTGTAGTTGAATGTGCCTTGAGCCGATGGCTCTATGGTAGCACGCCTCATGCCCATAGACTATCTTGTATGGAGGGACTTGAATTGATCCATGGCATGCAATCCAGATATGCCCAGTGACTCGGCTAATCGAACGTGCGCGTGTTTGCTTGGGGTACTCGAGATCTTTCTTTTAATCAATTTAATCAAACTCTTATACGAAGCATTGGCTTGCCCGTTGGCACGTGCGTAGTACAGCGAATTAAGTAGCTTGTCCCATGCAAAGTCTAAAAGCCGAACAAATTAATTACGATATGAATATAGATCCACAGTCCATCGTAATTGTTTGTGGGATGCCAAATCGGTAGATAATATGTTCTTTGACAAACTCGGTGCATCTTTAGAGTCAACTTTCTTTAAGGGAACTGCTTCCACCCATTTTGTAAAATAGTGCATTGCCACTAGAATAAACTTATGCCCTTTGCTTGAGGATGGATTGATCGGCCGATCATGTCGATACCCCATCCTACGAACGGCCAAGGCTTGATGATTGGATTCATAGCCGATGTTGGTGCTCGTTGTATGGTGCCGAATTTTTGACAATCACGGCAAGCCCTTGTAATACTTGAAAGCGATCCTCAGCATTGTCGGCCGAGAAATATCTGCTCGATGAAGTAGCCACTTCATCTTATGAGCGATTGATGTGTGCCGCAAATCCTTCATGCATCTCTCCGATAGCCACTTTGGCTTGTCGGCTCCCAAGCACTTAAGGAGCACACGTCAATCGTCCAGATGTCTGAGATCTTCATCGGGCAAAACATATCATAGTGCCTTGTATCGCGGTTTCCTTGCTTAGCCGATTGAGAGGGTTCTTGAGATAGTTGTAGACTTCAAACCTCCAATCATCGGTGTATGTGGCTAACTTCGATTTCAATATCTTTATCATCGGCCTATAGCCAGGATGCCCCCTAGCTAAATCATTGGCCTCAATATTCGCTCTCAGGGGATATGCTTCAACGTGACTATCAGGGAACCTTCCATCAATTCCCGGCATTGTTGATAGTAGATCATCGGCACATCGTTTTTACATTCGTACTCTCGACAATTGGGCAGATGACCAACAGTGAATTTCCCATTATTTCATGGCGTCGGCTTCAACTTCCTTGAATAGATTGAATCCTTTAAGTGCGGCTTCATATTCGGCTTTTGTTGTTTGTGTAGGGGTTAATAGCGGAAGCAAATTGAAAACTTGCCCCACTGGGAAATAATGACCAAGCCGATGCCGCGACCATTAGTGCAAACCAAGCCATCAAATGTCAATGTCAAGGCATGATTTCTCTTGAGCGATTGAGTCATTCTGTGCTCCACGATAAAATCGGCTATAGCTTGTCCTTTATTTGCAGGGTGCTGATACCTCAAGTCAAACTCTGTTAGAGCAAAAATCCACTTCCCAATTCTTCCTTTCAATCGGGCCGATAGCATGTACTTAACTACATCGGCACATAGATTATTGTGCACTTGTTGGATAGTAGATAATGCCTTAACTTGGTACATGAAAAATATAGGCATAGGCATAGCTTCTCCCACTAGTGAATACCTTGTTTCGCGTCTAGTAGCCGTCGGTTGAGATAGAAGATAGCCTTTCCTTACCCTCAACCTCTTGGATTAAAACCGAGCAAATTGACTTATCGTCGGTGACAGTCGGCTTGAATGGTATCCCTTTTTTGTGGAGGCATTAAAGCGGAGGGAGCTTAGATAATCCTTGATATTGTCTAAAAAGCCTTCTCCAGCTCTGCCCCCCATGTGAATGCTTGATCGGCCTTGGCAGAAACGGTGGTGTGAACGGCTCCATATTTTCGAAAGATTGGCTATGAATCGCGATGAAGTTGATTTTGCCGATCAAGGCCAGGAGTTGTTTCTTCTCCTTCGGAGGCTGGTTGTCTTGATAGCATTTTGCTCCTTGGTGTAACCTCAATTCTCTTTCATGAACAAGAAATCCAGGAACTTGCCCAGTAGATATCCCAAGCGCACACTTTAATGGGTTCATCTTCAAGCCATATTTCCTTGATCGTTCTAACACTTGTCTCGGAATCGGCTATATGGTCCTCTATCTCTCTGAACTTGACAACGACATCGTCGATGTAGATCTCCACAAGAGAGCCGATCATGTCATGGAAGATGTAGTTCATGGCCCGTTGATATGTTGCCCCGGCGTTTTTAGCCCAAACATAATAACGACCCATTCATACAAGCCGGTGCCCTAGGACATCGGAAGGCGGTTTGTGAATGTCCTCTTCGGCCATGAAGATTTGATTGTAGCCTGCATTGCCATCCATGAACTGATGATTTTGTGGCCCGATGCGGCGTCCATGAGCAAATCGGCTATAGGCATAGGTTATTCATCTTTGGGTGTAGCCTTATTCAAGTCTACGAAATCGATGCATACCCTGAGTTTGCCATTCTTTTTTAACAACTTGGGACAATGTTTGAGACCCACTCGGCGTATCGGCATGGCGAATGAATCCAGCATCATATAGCCGAGTTATTTCAGCTTTGATCGCGTCGTACATATCGGCTTTGAACCTCTGGGAGGTTGTTTGAGCAGATAGCCCACCTTGATTGGCGACTGATGAACAACTATGGATCGGCTAAGGCCGGGCATCTCAAGTACTCCCAAGCAAAACAATCTTTATATTCTTTTAACAAGTCAATCGAGTGGGATCTACGATGAGAAGACAAATTTTTGCTAATATACGTCGGCCTCGGCTTGTCACCAGAGCCCGATGTCAATTTCTTCTAACTCGTCGACGTAAAACCTTGCAGAAGCTTGCCATCGTCTTCGTCCGCGGTGTCCATGCCAAAGACGCTTGAACCCTCCACCATGTTTTGTTCAAAGCAGTTTCTGCGGCATCGTCATCTCAATCGGCTATATTGTGGAATCGGACATATTTAGAAAATCGGCTTGCTAGATTTTCCTAGACAAGCAATCAATGCCTTCGATTTCCCAAAGCGGCAAATCGGCACGCGATGCTAAGCGGCACACACATCAGTAGTGCGATCTCGATCTTGTCGCCGTCCCATTGGATCGAGGCTCGTGCATTTGTAGAAGAAACGCAACAATTTGCGTGTATCCAGTCCTTTCAAGCAACGGCTGTAAGACACCTTCCGTCGATGACAAAGAATGTTGTGCCACGGTCTTATTGCCGATGGTCGGTTCGACGTTCAAGACGCCCTTGGTT